>JZKD02S2076808.1:80681-101475 GCA_000966675.3 Picea glauca | reverse complement strand
TTAAGATTGAAATAAAAGAAACAATGCCACCTAGTGGCTACAGAGATATGAAAGTGTTAAGAACACTGTATCTAATGGATACATAAACTAAGAGGATAAATTGTTAATAAAAAAACTGAGTTTCTTAAATATAGACCGATGATATAGATTTAAATATTGATATGGCTAGTATCTTAGCAAAGGTTAATGTACCTGTCCCTCTTAGTACTGATATTGTATTTTTTTTTTAAGTACCTACAAGAAGGTCGCTATTGCGACATCTTGGAGTGTCGCTCCCATAGCAACCACGTCGGAGATGATACCTCTTAACGTCACTCTTCCCACGTTCTAGACATCTCTCTTGCCACCTTCAAGACGTCGGTCTTGCCACGTTCTATATGTCTCTATTGCCACGTATAAGACGTCTCTCTTGCCACGTTCCTGACGTCTCTCTTGCCACGTTCCTGACGTCTCTCTTCCCACATTTTAGACGTCTCTCTTGGCACCTTCAAGACGTTGGTCTTGCCACGTTTCAGACGTCTCTCTTGCCACGTTCAAGACGTCTCTCTTTCCACGTTTAAGACATCTCTCTTGCCACGTTCAAGACATCGCTCTTGCCACGTTCTAGATGTCTCTATTGCCACGTTTCAGACATCTCTCTTGCCACGTTTAAGATGTCGCTCTTGCCACATTCCAGACGTCCGTCTTGCCACGTTCCGAATGTCTCTATTGCCACGTTTCAGACGTCTCTCTTGCCATGTTTGAAACGTCGCAATATAGATGAAAACGTGGTCGTCGAAAAAATGATGTCATGTGAAATGACGTTTGAGGGGGTCCGAGGTTTGTTGGGCTTTCGACAATAGAAAGTGGCAATTGCATCGAACGCGCCGCCGGAATTTGACCCAAATGCAGTAGTGAGTGATATTACATCTATGGGAGACAGAGCTATGTTTACTTTATTCCAGTGATAGCGATTTTATCTTTAATGGATGACAAAGAATTAATATTTATAATGTGTGACAGTAAATTATGTAACCGACTAAACTTTATGTTCATAATTTATATTACATCGTTGCACACTATACAGTTGATCCTTTAAAAGACAACGTTGTGATGTTCACTTGACAATGGTTTATATCAATGAGTGACAGAGTTATGAGAACAATGGTTTTTATTTATATGTGAGACAACATTTTATTTATAACCACGATTTTATATATATGTAGACAACATTTCATCTATAACCATGATTTTATATATATGTTGACAGCATTTTATAGAGATGACAGCGATTTTAATTTGATCAAGGGGTGTCTGCGAATTTTAAATTACTGTGAGTCTACGTCCAATTTAATTATGTGACTGCAAAGTTAATTACAGTGATTATGGATGCAAATTTAGTATGATCAGGGTGTGTCTGCGCATTTTAAATTACTGTGAGTCTGCGTCCAACTTAATCCTGTGACTGCGAATTTATTTACAATGATTGTGGCTGTGAATTTATTATGATCAGAATGTGTCTGCAAATTTTAAAACACGAACAACGATCTGGTATATCCTGTGTTTTTAATGATAGACAGAGATACCATCCATGCGCGTCCTCGGGATCTTTTGACTCTTCAGCCTCACACAGATGGGAATAACTTTACAATACTACACGAAGATGAGGTGGGTGGTCTTCGAGTTTTAAGGAAGGCTGGAACCGGGTGGCAGTGAATCCCATGCCCCATTTCTTTCATCGCCTTCTTAGGAGACACCTTATAGTTTATCATGGTTTCCTTAGGATTTCTATTTGTTACTCTTCTCTGTTGTAGTAGTGTCAACGGTCCTTCAAAACCATCAGTATCTATGATCCCAAATTATTTAGTCTAATTGTGTGCAGATAATATTAATTGGTAATAAGAATTTTACCTTGTGCGTGTGAGTTCTTTAGTCTAATTGTGTGCAGATAATATTAATTGGTAGTAAGAATTTTACCTTGTGCGTGTGAGTTCTTTAGTCTAATTGTGGGTAGATAATATTAATTGGTAGTAAGAAAATTCATCCTTGTGCGTGTGGGTTCGTAACTTTAAATTCTAGAAAGAAGTTGAGCATTGTGTGGGGGCTCATAAATAAAGATTTAAGAGGGGTGTTTTCAATTCTAGCTATAATGTTTATACCTCTTTATTTAGATCAAGAGCCTACCTTTGTCCTTATCTTCCTTATATATCTTGTGCCTTAAGTCAAAATTGTAAGAGGTTGTTGATCATAGTCATTTCCCCACACTTGTCGCCTTGTAGGAACCATAAATCCTATTGTTAGTTATGCAATTTAATTGTGAGTGATGTCTTTTTGCATGTTATCGACCTATTGCTTAGGGGCATGGTTGTGGTCTTCTTGTCAATTATTTCTATCTCCTAGAATATTGAAATGTTTCTTAGGTTATTGGTCCTGATGTGTTAAGTTGCGCCAAGGTTATCGTCAAGCCTATCGCCTTGAGACAACATGATTCATGTTGAGGGGATCATTGTGTGCCCTGATGAATAGAGGTGAATAGTAACATGGCCTGAGTCTGGTGCTTCCCGATGTGGGCGGGTACTCTTTGTTTGGGATGATGGTACTTGGTTTTGTAACGCCTCATTGCGTTGGGTTTTGTGCGTTGTAGAGATTTCCTAGTTATTGGTTGTCAAGTTGTTGTGTTGGGTTGTTGGGGTTGTACTTTAGATTGTAGGCATTGTCTTGCTTGCGTCGGGTGGGTAGTCATTTTATCTGTCCTTTGATTATCACATGTTGTGTCTCGTTGCCTAATGTGCTGGTGTGATGAGTTGTTGTGGTCTGTTGCCTGATCTGCATGCATCGTGTCGTCGTCAGGTTGCATTGTTTAATAGTTGTCGCCATAGCCTTCCTTCCAAAAAAATAAATATAAACTATAAAAAAAAAAAAAAAAAATTGCGTCGAGTCGGTTGTAGTCGTAACGATGGGTCCATTACATTTATGTGTGCATATACAACACATATACTAAAATTGACCACTTCCATATATGCGCATATACAGAAGCTAACCACATTTTTATATGCGCATATACAAAAATGGTTGGCTTTCGTATATGCACATATACGGAAGCTGACCACATTCATATATGCACATATATAGAAGTTGTCAACTTCTATATATGTGCATATAGAGAAGTGGTCGACTTTTGTATATGTGCATATACAAAAGTTGGGCACTTCCATATATGCACATATATGAAAGTTGGATTCTGTATATGCACATATACAGAAACATGCATATAGGGAAGCCCACTTCCATATATGCAAATATATGAAAGTTATCATCTGTAAATGAGCATTTAAGAAAGGTGACTTCCACATATGCGCATATACATAAGCTTTCATTTGTAAATGCGCATTTACAGAAGACAAATTCCATATATGCTCGCTTTCGTAAATGTGCATATATGACAGTTGTCATCAGTAAATGCACATTCATGGAAATCAATTTCTCTATAAGTGTGCATATATGGAAGATTCCTTTCGTAAATATATATGGAAGCTTCCTTCTATAAATGCACATTTACGAAAGGTGGCTTTCGTATATGAGAGCTTCCGTAAATGCTCATTTATGGAAGCTCCCTAGAGGAAAGGTATTAAGCGAATACGGATTCTCAGAAGGTGGAGTGCCCAGATGATTTTTAAGAAGATCTCATCAAAGGAGGAAGTGGAATGTGACATCCCCAAAAATAAAGTATTTTTGAGATTTAAAATTTGTTGGAAATTATTCCATTTTTAGTAAATTCGAATTTGGAAATTTTTTGCCATTTATGGAAGTTCCGAATTTCGAATTTGACAATTGTAATTAATTATTATGAATGTTGGGAAGAGATATGATTTGACCCAACCAACTATTTGACTTGAAACTTGTATGAAAATAGAATATTTTATATTGATTGCAGGAGGAAAAATGGAATAGCCATGTTAAAAAATCAACTAACCATGACTCCATGAGTGGGGAACATGTTGGAACTACCTCTGGGTTGACTATTACAAGTGGAAAATCAGAGATCTGGCCATGTGAAGCCCCTGAAAATCGGGGATTTAGAAGCTGCGAAAATTCCCAAGGGGGAAGAAAGACCTAGGCAAAATCATTCTTTTGTTAAATAGCGTATGTGAGGAGGCAGGATGTTGCCAACTATGTTGGGGAAAAGACACTATTGATTTTTCCTTGTTGTTATGAACACTACTAATCGAGTGTGAGGCAAGAGGAATCTACTGGAGTTGAAGGACATTGTTGAGGAGGAGTTTTCCAAGTTCACCCTCATCGATTCATGGTCAGGCTAGGGGGTGAATCGGGCAAGTGATTTTGGCTACCCTATTCTACGGTTGGGAGGAACGTGGTTGTTCCCTGTCTTCCTGCAAATTAGATTCAAATATGTTAAATCTTACCCTTATTTGTTTTGAATGATTTTGTATATCCGTTATGATGCATTGTTTGGGTTAAGTTGAAATAACTCCCATGTAGGACATCTGTCTGTTGTATGGAGTTTATAATCAAAGACCAAATTTTCTGGAATGGGGCATTCTGAACTAGAATTCTAGGTAGAATGATCTATGCAAAATAACTTGAAAGATTTGGTGTATGTCTAATTCTGTGGTTAAAATTATTGGGCAAAAGTATTTAAATGAGAATAAACTGGAAGAAAGAACAGATCTAGCTACAGGTGTAAGCTTATCCCTGTAATTGAAATTATGGACAGAACTATTTATGTACGAATGAGCTAGGAAGAATTAGATCTAATTGTAGGCGTACATTTACTTCTGTAGTGGAAATAGTAAGCAAATCTATCTATACTTAAGTGGAAATCTGAGCAAGTCTATACACGTAATTTCCATCAAGTTATATCTTGGTATGTAATGCATATAGATACATTTATGGTGTGTAGTTTCTTTTTGTTAAATAAATATTTAATGACTGCAACAGGAATCCCACTTATGCAGGAAATTACTGTCAAGATTGTCAACAAACAACTATGTGGCTAGGAGACCAATTGTCTCTCATATAAAGGAACTTCTAAATTGAAAGGTCTTGAAAAAACCTCTATAAATTTATTACAGTACCAAATTAAACTAAATAATTCATTGTTCCATTATATAAGATAATACAATGGTAAATTATTCCATAATAATAAGAACTTGAAGACAAATTTCAACAAACATAAATCATAGGCTAATAGACCTTTTAATCTTGCATTCCTTTCGTACAGAATAAAAAGGACCCAATTGTAGGAATATACACAGTATGGAGTAAATTACAAAACCCATTAAATATGAGCACCTATGAGAAACTTTCCACTCGGAGATCGTGGCAGTGGACGGTTTGGAATTTAGGAAAACGCAACATAGCATAAACATCAAACGACTTCACCAACATATATATATATATATATATATATAGTGTTCTAGAATAAAGATAGAATCGTAGTATAATCCAAATCATTATGTCTATTCATGCTGAGTCCAAACGAATATCGACATTTCCTTTCTAGAAGGGCATTTTGACATTAAACATAGGAAAGGTCGAAAGGAACCAAAATGATATGGCCTTTTATAATTCATTCCAACTTTCAGAACAGGATAGCCTTGGTAAACAGATTTTGGGATAGGGTGAAATCTACATGGTGAATGATTAAAATAGTTGTTTACCTTGAACAAAACACTGATCAAAACCTATACATAAATTATTGTATTATAATAATTGTATCCCAAAGGTTTTAAGTTACATTGGAAATTATTTCCCTTCCCAAACTGATAAGAAAACTGAGGGAAACGATACTGGTAACTACATCTCAGTTGCAACACAAACGACTCTAACTCTTGAAGGGTTACAAAAGGGAACTCGTATACCTTGTTATGCAGAGTATGCAGGTGAGCAGCCAGAACCTTTAGATAGACGAAAACCTGGAGGAGTCCACGATATACGATGATTAGTAAACTCGTATACGAAGACAATGTAAGAAGAACACGATTTAAGTGCAAATGTCTAAAAATACATCATACCAATGTTTTACTTAACTTCTGAACTCACAGAAAATTATTCTTTCCTTGACATCTTCCATCTGGATAGTCGTACAGAGCCGAGGGTGAAGGAGACAATACATACTAATGGGTACCCTCGCATCAGAACAGGGACCATCATTAATGATATGTTTCATCTCTTAAAACGAATGATATAGTTGTAGTAAACAAAACATTCTTTACACAATATTATTTAATAATGAAATACAGCAATCGACCAAATCAGAATTTCATTTGTGTAGGTGAACGACAAGAATGTCTATTTTAGGTGGAATAGAGCTTAATCCACCCATTCAAACTAGGAGTACCCTAACTCTGAGTGTAGTCTACCCGAACCCTTTTACAAAATCACTTAGGTCAATAAAGTAAATGCAGAGAATTCTCCGGCCAAGATTTTTGTAATTAACCTCGGAATAAACACTTCCCTCAAATTCACGAATACTCATATATGAATTCTGGTTCACGACAAAGAGTTACAAAACCCTATATCTTGAACCTAGATAGGTGTGCTAACTATCCTTCTCAGTAAATAAAAGAGAATCATTGATGACCTCAAGGAAAATTCTATTGCAATAGGGTTAAGGATGGCTCTAAATGTAATGTAAGGAAGTTGACAAAAGAAGAATTCCACAGGAAGAAAATGAGGGAGAACACAGAACGATAACTTGGCACAAACACTTTGTTCCAAAAATCATAATCTTCCTATTGAAATAACCAGTGTATTAATGTTTGAAGTTTAGAGAAGAAATTACCTGGAATGTAAGACATGCCATCTGCAACCGGATGGAGGCAACCACCAGGGCCACAATCTTCACCTCTAAAACCCCCTTGACACACAGAGCCTCCTCAAAAGGAAAGAAAGAACTTGGAATGACAAACCCTAAACCCTCTCAAAACCTAAACAATGCCTTGTCGTCTCGAATTAATTATGAATAGTGTGAAGGATGGGTGAGCCACGTGACCAGGACAAGGTCGACATGACACTTTGAGAATAGAGCCAAGTTATTTTCAGTATGACCAGTAGACTGCCTTAATGATGGATGCAGAGATTTTAATACCCTGACATCGATTTCCTTTCCCACTTAAGGAATGTCGCTTCCATACCCCTGTGATAGGTCTTAGGTAATGGTTGGATTCTCATTGTCGTAGGTCCACTAGTGACATGACATCAAGCTTTCAATTCGACTGGTTTTTGAGTTAAGAGCCTTTAAATGACCAGGACCTAGAGGCTTGTGACAGTCATCGGTCCTTAACCTGACCTTTGGCCAAGTTGGTAGGAACCAAAGGGATCTCCCTAGGAGAAAAATTTAGAGAACACTTGGGCATGAGTATAGTATGGAGACCTTATGCCAAATAGGGTGAGTATAGTATGGATTATGTAAAGTTTACTTTAATCATTTAGACCCTATGCCTAAAGTTTTTAGTTATTTTGCTAAAGCCTTGGGGCTTTCCATTATAACTTTCTCACTTAAGGTAAGATTTCATGACATATTTCGAATAGCATGTGGTAAGGAGAATTTAGGAGTCATGTAGTAAAACAATTCTATGATAAAGTTTTATATCAGATTTGCATAATAGAATTCTTATCGCTAATGGATTCCTTACTGCCAAGTAAATTGTGTAAACAAAAAGTTTTTTTTTGTATGGTATTTTGAGGTTCATTACACATGGTATCAGAGAGAAGGTTACAACATTGGGCCTGAACAGGGCCACATTAGTCGCTTAAGTATATATTATGATTTATTTAAAACTAATAAACCTTGTTGTTACAAACAGAAAGCCCTTTCTGTTTTGTGTTAAATATGGCAGCTCAAGACGCTGCAGAAATAAGGATGGAAGGAAATTCAGAGCAGAGACCTCCTGGAGATCCAAGACAGAACAGTGACGAAAGATCACCCATGGAAGTGTTGGAAACAATGAGGAATCTTATTGTTGGACTGCAGGTGTTCAAAGCCGACAACGAGAAACTGAAGAAAGCACAGCAGGAGCAGCAAGAGATAAACGAAGTCCTACTATGTAGTATAGTGACCAAGAAAATACCAAAGGACGATAATAACGATGAAGAAGTTAGCAAGAGAGCTTCCAAGAACTCAGGACTAGAAACAGAAAAAGGAGATAGTGCGTCTGAAGGTACACCTTCAACTGAAGACAAAACTAAAACAGACAGGAAAAGGAAACAAGTAGACCACCTTGAAAGAGAATTTAAAAAGATCAAACCAGCTACCTTCAATGGAGAATCTCAGATAGGAAAAGAATATGAGGCATGGTTGTTGGACATCAAGAAATACTTCCAGATCTACAGCTACTCCAGTAATATGAAGGTCAGAATGGCCATCTACAATCTAAAAGGGAAGGCCAGCATTTGGTGGCAAGACCTGAAATTGGCCAATGGCCTAAAGGAGAAACAGTTGGAATGGTCTGACTTTAAGAAGTATTTCAAGAAATAGTACCTTACTGAAAGCTACTACGAAAGGAAAAAAAAGGAATTTTACGAACTAAGACTTGGACAGATGACAATGGAAGTCCTTATAAATAAATTCCTGGAACTATTAAGGTTTGTACCTTACATCTGAGAAGATAAGGTAAAACTCCAACGGTTCTTAAGTTGTTTACCGCAGTCTTATAGGGATAGAATTGAATTTGACAACCCCAAATCATTGAGTGAAGTGTTTAGGAGAGCATGAATGTGCTACGATCAATACAAACAGCGGGAAGAGTTTCCCAAAGCCTGGAAGGATAAGAAACAAGAACGGGTGAATCATTGAAAGAAGGGATACCAGCCATCTCCCTATAGGAACGCGATAAAAAACTTCCCAAGGAAAGATTTTCACGCAAACCATCCAAGCACCCAAGGAGACGGTAAACCTGGGAACAAATAAATTCGGGGATAATCCCCGAGAACTATTATAGTGCTGGGAATGTGGGGAACTTCATCTCAGGAGGAGATGCCCACGTTTAAGCACGGAAAATAGAACTATTGTTCATAATCTACAAGAATCTTCGACAGTGGGTGATGTAGGCAGAAGCCTGCATTAGATTAATGTAGACATTGATGGTTGACAAGCTGACCACCAGTCCTCTATGGTGGAAATCAAAGGTAAAATCAATAACACCTGAATTTTTGTTCTAATTGATCCTGGAGCTACATTAAGTTATATCACTCCTGAAGTAGTAGAGACAAATAAAATTAAGAGGATGAATACGCAAAATCATGGCTGGTACAGTTAGCAACAGGAACAAAAAGGAAAGTGGTTGACTTTGTTTCTGATTTTGAATTTAACTTAGATGGTCAAAACATAAAAACAAATATGAATATTCTACCACTAGGATCCTATGATATGATGATCGGAATGGATTGGTTGGAAAGGCACAAAGCAATTCTAGATTCTTATACAAAGACACTTAACTATAAAGATGATTGTGACACTACTAGAACAACCCAAGGTATACCGAAACCGGTATCAGTTAGACAAGTCATAGAAATGCAATTCAAGAAATGTATGAGAAAGGGGTGTCAAGTTTACGCCATCCAAATAACGAATCTGTTAGAAAAGGAAGATAAGCTGAAACTAGAAGATTTTGCTATCGTATGTGAGTTTAGAGACATGTTTGTCAATGAGATACCAGAATTACCTCCTAAAAGGGAAATAGACTTCTCCATATACCTACTGCCTGGATCATCCCTTATCGTGAAAGAACCTTACCGAATGAGTTTACTTGAATTGACAGAATTAAAGATACAACTACAAGAATTGTTGGACAAAAATTATATCAGACTGAATGTTTCACCATGGGGAGCACCGATCCTCTTTGTGAAAAAGAAAGATGGTACTCTAAGACTATGTATTGACTATAGACAATTGAATAAAATGACTATTAAGAACAAGTAACCCTTACCTAGGATAAATGACATATTCGATCAAGTAGGTGGGGCCAAAATCTTTTCAAAATTGGATTTATGATCTGGTTACCATCAAGTCAGGATAAAAGATAAGGACATAAGCAAAACAACATTTTGAACAAGACATGGACAATACGAATTCATTGTCATACCTTTCAGACTCACTAACACACTAGCCACATTTATGTGCCTGATGAACAGTATTTTTAGTCAGTACTTAGACAAATTCATACTAGTATTTATCAATGATATTATGGTGTATTCTAAAACGAAGGAAGAACATGAAGAACACTTAAGAATCATTCTGCAAACTTTAAGGAAGCACCAAATGTATGCTAAATTTGATAAGTGTGATTTTTACTAGAAGAAGATACAATACCTAGGACACATAATATCTGCAGAAGGCATTGCAGTTGACCCTGAGAAAGTAAGAGCCATTATAGAATGGTCGGTACCAAAGAACATAGAAAACATCCAGTCATTCACGGGAATCACCGGATACTATCGCAGATTCATAAAAGGATTTTCCAAAATAGCTTACTCTATCACGTCATTACAAAAGAAAGGGACCAAGTTTAACTGGTCACAGAAATGTCAAGACAGTTTTAACAATATGAAGGAATTATTGACAATGGCACCCATATTGAAGGTAGCAGACCCAGATAAAGATTTTATTGTATATGTTGATGCAAGTAAAGAAGGACTAGGTGGTGTCCTAACTCAGGAAGGACACGTGATTTGTTACGAGTCCCAGAAATTAAAAGAACATGAATGAAATTATGTTACTCATGACTTGGAATTGGCAGTGGTAATACACGCCTTAAAAATGTGGTGACATTACATAATGGGCAGAAAATTTCTACTATTGATGGATAAGAGCGATGTGAAATATATGTTTAGCCAACCAGATCTTAATGTAAGGAAAGCAAGATGGTTAGCATTCTTGAACGAATTCAACTTTGAAGTCAGACATATCAAGGGTAGGGAAAATAAGGTATCAGACGCTCTAAGCAGAAGAGTCCATGGGTTATTTGAAATAAGTATCAACAGGGTAGATAGTGATATGGAACAAAGAATAAGGACAACAGGTATTAACAATGAAAATTACACTAAGATAATGGAAAAATTACAAAACAGTACCACAAACTCAGAGGAACCAGATCTAAGTATCGACAAGGAGGGACTACTATGATTTAAAAACAAACTTGACATACTAGATTCAGTAGAATTAAAGTTAATAATCTTGGACGAAGTGCATAAGAAACCGTATTCTGGCCATCCAGGATACCAGAAAATGATAATGGCACTTAGAATACTATTTTACTGGCCTAATATGAAGGGTGAAACTGTAGAATACTTGGCTAGGTGCCAAGATTGTCAGCAGGTTAAGGCCAAAAACCAACATCCAGACGGCCTATTACAGCCATTACCAGTACCATAATGGAAATGGGAGACCATATCCCTCGACTTTATAATAGGTTTTCCAAAAACTCAAAAACATAATGATTCTATTATGGTTGTAATCGATAAACTCAGTAAGTCCGCACACTTTATTCCTATAAAGTCTACTTTTAAAGCTATAAACATTGCTGAAATATTTATGAAAGAAATTTTTAGATTGCATGGTATTCCTAAAATGGTGATTTCAGATAGAGACGTAAAATTCACATCTGCTTTTTGGAAGGAATTGTTTGCAGGGCTAAATACTCATTTGAATTTCAGTACAAGTTACCACCCATAAACAGATGGACAAACCAAAAGGACAAACCAAATCATAGAGGATATGCTCCACATGTACGTAAGAACAAAACCAAACAAGTGTGAAGACTATATACACTTAGTAGAATTTTCATATAACAATGGGTACCAAACATCAGCTAAGTTAAGCCCTTTCGAGGTACTGTATGAAATAAAGTGTATGACTCCAATTAGCTGGGATAACCCAGTAGACAGACTCATGGTTGGACCAGAGATTCTCCAAGAAATGGAGAACGTGGTAAGGAAGGTACAACAGAACTTAAAAGAAGCACAGGACAAACAGAAGATCTATGCAGATCAGAAAAGGAGACACTTGGAATTTCAAGTGGGAGAACATGTTTATTTGAAGGTCAAAGCTCGGAAAATCTCATTGAAGTTAGGAAACTGTGCCAACCTGGCACCCAGGTTTCACGGGCCCTTCGCAATACTAACTCAAATTGGACCCATAGCATACCAACTTGCAATTCCAGCTAATTTGGGAATTCATAATGTATTTCATGTTTCTTTGTTGAAAAGTTATGTTCATGACCCTACTCATATGATTGATTGAAACTTGGTGCAGGTGGAACCCAAAGGTGAGTTCTAGGTGGAACCCATGCGTATTCTAGACCAAAGAGAAATAACACTTCAGAACAAAGTTATCACTCAGATAAAGGTGCAATGGAAGCACTTTAGTCCTGAGGAGGCCACTTGGGAGTTGGAGGGAGATTTGCAGAAATCTCATCCAATCCTATTCCAAGAAAGGAAGGAACATTGAGGACAATGTTTTATTGAAGGGGGAAAGGATGTGACATCCCCAAAAATAAAGTATTTTTGAGATTTAAAATTTGTTGGAAATTATTCTGTTTTTAGTAAATTTGAATTTGGAAATTTTTTTCCATTTATGGCAATTCTGAATTTCGAATTTGACAATTGAAATTAATTATCATGACTATTGGGAAGAGATTTGATTTGACCCAACCAACTATTTGACTTGACACTTGTATGAAAACAAAATATTTTATATTTATTGCAGGAGGACAAATGGAACAACCATGTTAACAAATCAGTTGACCATGACTCCATGAATGGGGAACATGTTGGAACTACCTCTGGGCTAACTATTACAAGTGGAAAATCAGATATTTGGCCATGGGCATCCCCTGAAAATCAGGGATTTAGAAGCTACGAAAACTCCCAAGGGGGAAGAAAGACCTAGGCAAAAGAATTATTTTATTAAATAGCATATGTGAGGAGGCAGGACGCTGCCAAGTATGTTAGGGAAAAGAGACTATTGTTTTTTCCTTGTTGTTATGAACACTACTGATCGAGTGTGAGGCAAGAGGAATCTGTTGGAGTTGAAGGACATTGTTGAGAAGGATTTTTCCAAGTTCGCCCTCATGGATTCATGGTCAGGCTAGGGGGTGAATCGGGCAAGTGATTTTGGCTACCCTATTCTATGGTTGGGAGGAACGTGGTTGTTCCCTTTGTCTTCCCATGGATTGGATTTAGATATGTTAAATCTTACCCTTCTTTGTTTTGAATGATTTTGTATATCCGATATGATGTTGTGTTTGGGTTAAGTTGAAATAACTCCCATGTAGGACATTTTTCTATTGTATGGAGTTTATAATCAAAGACAAAATTTTCTAGAATGGGGCATTCTGAACTAGAATTCTAGGTAGAATGATCTATGAAAAATAACTTGAAATATTTGGTGTATGTCTAATTCTATGGTTAAAATTATTGGTTAGAAGTATTTAAATGCAAATGAACTAGAAGAAAGAACAGATCTACCTATAGGTGTAATCTTATCCCTGTAATTGAAATTCTGGATAGAACTATTTATGTACGAATGAGCTAGGAAGAATTAGATCTAATTACAGGGGTACATTTACTTCTGTAGTGGAAATACTAAGAAAAGCTATCTATACTTAAGTGGAAATCTGAGCAAGTATGTACACGTAATTTCCATCAAGTTATATCTTGATATGTAATGAATATAGATATAGTTACAGTGTTTAGTTTATTTTTGTTAAATAAAGATTTAATGACTGCAACAAGAATCCCACTTATACAGAAAATTACTGTCAAGATTGTAAACAAACAACTATGTCGCTAGGATACCAACTGTCTCTCATATAAAGGAACTTCTAAATTGAAAGGTCTTGAAAAACCCTTTGTACATTTATCACAGTACCAAAATAAACTGAATAATTCGCTTTTCTATTATATAAGATAATAAAATAGTATGTATTCCATAAGAATAAGAACTCGAAGAAGAATTTCAACAAACACAAATCACGGGCTGATAGACCTTTCAATCTTGCGTTCCTTTCGTACATAATAAAAAGGACCCAATTGTAGGAATATACATAGTATGGAGTAAATTAAAAACCCATTAAATATGAGCACATATGAGAAACTGTCTACTCAGAGATCATGGCAGTGGATGGTTTGGAATGTAGGCAAACACAACATAGCATAAACATCAAATGAATTCACCAGCATATATATATATATATAGTGTTCTATAATAAGGAATAAATAGTAATATAATTTGAATCATTATGTCTATTCATGCTGAGTCCAAACGAATATCGACATTTCCTTCCCAGAAGGGAATTTTGACATTAAACATAGGAAAGGATGAAAGGAAACAAAATGATATGGCCTTTTATAATTTGTACCAACTTTCAGAACAGGATAGCCCTGGTAAACAGATTTCAGGATAGGGTGAGATCCACATGGTGAATGATTAAAACAATCATTTAATTTGAACAAAAGACCCAGAAAAACCTATACATAAATTATTGTATTATAATAATTATAGCCCAAAGGTTTTAAGTTACATTGGAAATTCTTTCCCTTCCCAAGCCAATAGGAAAACTGAGGGAAACAATACTGGTAACTACATCTCAGTTGCAAATCAGACTGCTCTAACTCCTGAAGGGTTATGAAGGGGAACTCGTATACCTTGTTATGCCGAGTATGTAGGTGAGTAGCTAGAACCTTCAGATAGATAGAAACCTGGAGGAGTCCACCATATACGATGATTAGTAAACTCATATACGAGGACAATGTAAGAAGAACATGATTTAAGTTCAAATGTCTAAAAATACATCATACCAACATTTTACTTAACTTTTGAACTTGTGGCAAATGGTCCTTTCCTTGACGTCTAAAATATGGATAGTCATACAGAGCCGAGGGTGAAGGAAACAATACATACTGATGGGTACCCTTGCATTAGAACAGGGCCCATCATTAATGATACATTTCAACTCTTAAAACGAATGATATAGTTGTAGTAAACAAAAAATTATTTACATAAAATTCTTTAATAATGAAATACAGTAATCGACCAAATCAGAATTTCATTTGTGTAGGTGAACAACAAGAGTGTTTATTTTAGGTGGAATAGATATTAATCCACCCATTCAAACCAAGAGTAGCCTGACTGTGAGTCTAGTCTACCCAAACCCTTTTACATAATCACTTAGGTCAATAAATTAAACGCAGAGAATGCTTCAACCAAGATTTTGGTAATTAACCCCAGAATAAACACTTCCCTCGGATTCATGAATACTTAGATATGAATTCTGGTTCACGACAAAGAGTTACAAAACCCTATATCTCGAACCTAGATAGGTGGGCTAACTTTCCTTCTCATTAAATAAAATAGAATCGTTGACAACCTCAAGGAAAAGGCCATTGTAACAGGGTTAAGGATGGCTCCAAATGTAATGTAAGGAAGTTGAAAAAAGAAGAATTCCACTGGAAGAACATGAGGGAGAACATAGAACGATAACTTGGCATGGACACTTTGTTCCAAAAATCATAATCTTCCTATTGAAATAACTAGGGTATTAATGTTTGAAGTTTAGAGAAGAACTTACCTGGAATGTAAGACATGTCGTCTGCAATCGAATGGAGGCAACCACCAGGGCCACAATATTCACCTCTAAAACCCCCTCCACACATAGATCCTCTTCAAAAGGAAAGAAAGAACTCAAAATGACAAACCCTGAACCCTCTCAAAACCTAAACGATGCCTTGTCATCTAGAATTAATTATGAATAGTGTGAAGGATGGGTGAGCCACGTGACCAGGGCAGGGTCGGCATGACACTTCGAGAATAGAGCTAAGCGATTTTCAATATGACCAGTAGACTGCCTTAATGATGGATGCATAGCTTTTAATACCTTGACAGGGATTTCCTTTCCCACTTAAGGAATTTCACTTCCATACCCCTGTGATAGGTCTTAGGTAATGGTTGGATTCTTGTTGTCATAGGTCCACTAGTGACACGACATCGAGCTTTCAATTCGACTAGTTTTCGAGTTAAGAGCCTTTAAATGACCAGGACCTAGAGGCTTGTGACAATCATCGGTCCTTAACCTGACCTTTGACCAAGTTGGTAGGAACCAAAGGGATCTCCCTAGGATAAACATTTCGAGAACACTTGGGCACAAGTATAGTATGGAGACCTTATGCCAAATAGGGTGAGTATAGTATGGATTATGTAAAGTTTACTTTAATCATTTAGACCCTACACCTAAATGTTTTAGTTATTTTGCTAAAGCCTTGGGGATTTCCATTATAACTTTCTCACTTAAGGTAAGACTTGATGACATATTTCGAATAGCATGTGGTAAGGATAATTTAGGAGTCATATAGTAAAAAAATTCTATGATAAAGTTCTATATCAGAGTTGCATAGTAGAATTCTTATCGCTAATGGATTCCTTACTGCCAAGTAAATTATGTAAACAATTTTTTTTTTGTATGGTATTTTGAGGTTCATTACAGGGGACATCCTTGAAGTGGAGTCATCAAGAAATCTAGGGAAATGTTTTGGGATAGCTTGTCAAAGTGTCATTAGGTTTTGGAAGAGGATTTAAAACCTCCCCAACAACGATGCCAAAATGTTATCACACAATTTGTAGGTTGGGAAAATCCTCAACCAAACCACAATATGATGACAAATAAGAGAACACATATCCACTATCATTTGAGATAGGTAATCTCGTCACTTTTGAAGTGATGTGATAACCTCAAGGGGGAAATCACAGGTGACCCTAGGGGAAAATGAGAAGGAAAAAGATACTTATGAATGGATGCCCCTATAAGTCAAGTTTCTATATGTAAATAGGGTTGGAAACAAGTCTCAATAGTAGTCAATGGTTTCCAAGTCTTTTAGTACTTGCAAAAAGTGTTTGTACATGCCTGAGGGGACCTCTTTCTAAGTCATGTGGATGTGGTGTCATGGATGGGGTAATAATTTATTGGAATAGGGTTCATAAAATACAAGGGGTTGTAGTGTCTCATTTATGGGTGCCTTTGTAGAGGATGTGTTGCACCTTCATTTCAATGCAACCTTTTGCCAAGCCCATTTATTTCCTTTTATTCTTTTAGGATGTTTCGATGTTGAAGCCAAGGTGGGGCTTCTACCTAAGCATGAAAAATAGTGCCAACCTTGACTCTACCATGGTCAAATTATTCTTCCCTAAGTTGAAAACATGTGTGGGGCTTCTACCTAAGAATCAAAAATATTTCCCACACATGTTCCACTTTGGTTGGCATTTTCTTATTAGTCATTTTCCATGGATCCCATAAGTTTCTTATGAGAGACATTTCATTTTCCTTGATATCCCTAGGAGATCATATAGAATTTTAATGATTGTCTTTTATCTTTTACCATCTACAAGCCTCTGGGACTTCATCCCCTTCTTCCCGTGAAATGAGGGACAAATCCTTCTAGGGTCACTATACCCGAAAATATCAAAAGGTGAGGAGATGAGGGGATGAAGTGTGGAAATTGACAAGTATGGTCGGGAATGGCATGATGAATCATCAAGAGGGATTACCAGTATAAAACCTATCTCTAAGGGTGACCCACTTTATAGGGCGCAATGGCAACCACCAAATTAAAACGGGGCAAAGAGCATAATGTCCAAGAAAACATTACATAATCAAAAGCAGTAATAGATGCAACAAACTCAAATTCCTCAAATATTGAAATGAAACTCACCATAAAACCTGGTTTGTACCTCATGGAGCAAGACCCAATCTCTTCCAAAGGCCAACTAATGTGGTGGATACCATCGTAATGAACCTAGAGTTGTGGTGGAGGAGTGGGTCTTTGTCTATGCAAGTGAACATTGTTGGTCAGGATGTCTCTCGGTACTCCATGTATGTAATGTCTTGAGGGATATTATGAAGAAATATTAATTTAAAAGACTCGTATACTATTTTCAATGCTTCGTCCTAAAAATATGAATTTTTTTTTTAAATAATAGCTTTGATAGTACCTTGTGATTTTAAAAACTATGATTACCTATATGTTCTAAAACGATAAACAAGGTCTCAACATGTGCTTGTGAGTGAGTAATTGTTTGTTCTTGCATGTGCATGTCAGTGAGTTTTAATTTCAAGATGTAAGGTGTCTTGTTTATTGTTTTCATTTGGTTCTCTAAGCCTAACATGCCTCACCATCCTCTCTTACAGGTACATATCATATGACTCATGTACATTATTTAAAGTTCAAATATTTCTTCAGGAGATAATAAGAATTGGCTACTTCATATTCAACTTGGCTATGGAAAACTTCATTTTTTTAAATCTTGATCAATATTCCTATCTTCAGAATAATTTTGAACATGCTACATGTATTAATCTTTCATGAAATTGTGCATACACATAGATTCAATTCATTCCTAGTAAACTATGTATTAATCTCTCATCAAATTGTGCATACAAATAGATTAGATTCATTCCAAATATATAGTTTATTAGGAAAAATAATATTATGCTCTCATTATTATTTATTTCTCTTTCAAAAATATCATAATTAAAAATAATAATAATTTTTTTTTTTACTTGTAACTTTTTATTATCTTATTCATTTTAAAATAATTTAACTATATGTAATTTTATAGGTCCAAATGTAGAATTTAAAATTAAATAAAATACATTTTGTTATATTCAAGTCTTCATATTTTGCTTTGTTTAAATTGTTTTTGGCTAAATTTACAATTGGACTCCTGTGACTGTATGAGGCCTCCTTTTTTGTGGGACAATTTTGTAGGTATTTATTACCCCACTTATCAACATGTTCTTAACCATTAAACCACTCAAATTATATATATATATATATATATATATATATTAAATACATTTGCAATTTTTTCTTAAAATTTTTATACTATTGCCCAAAGGGGTTGGATCCAATGGTGGAAAGTGAGGAGTTTTTCTCCATTGGGCAAGGTTCAATTCTCGTGGGGGCTTTACCTGGAGTCATGGGGACACCTTGAGGTAGTGGTCGAACGTGTGGTTGCACCTAGAGATACTATAATAAATGGTATCGTGACTCGTGCACACATAAGTGGATCAAGGCCCACCCCCATGTCCTTCAACTTTTTAGTCCCCGAGGTGTAGGAAAGTTGGTGACAGAGTGTGTTGTTAAGCCACTCTGTGATGTTAAAGTCACCGGTTCGAAACCTGCGGGGACAAAAAATCCAACCATGTTAAGGGTTGGTGTGGCTCAGGTCGGGTGCGATCCCTAGGGAAAAAAAAATTATACTATCAAAAGGTTTATAATTCTTAACTTTAATATTTATATAAACACTTAATATTTATACACATGGACTCTAAATAAAGGGATTATTTTTCCTATAAGCATAATATGTGTGAAAATATGAAGATTACAAATGATTAACTATGAAAATAAATATATGAAGTGCTAAATTATTGTTTCTACTCTGATGGAACATGCATAGGATCCATAATTACCACACATGCCCTATAAATAAAATACTTTTTCCATAATGCATAGAATCCATAATTACCACACATTCCCTATAAATAAAATACTTTTTCCATAATCACAATATATGTTCCATTATGATATTGAGAAAAAACGATCTGAGAAAAATACAAAAGATTCATTTTTGTGTAAAACAAATTATATTCTTTTCCCTTGAAAATAGAAAAAATTATATAAAAATTTCAAAATTTTAAAACATAAAAGATATAAATCTCTCCATAATATTTCCAACCATTCAAAAAATAAAAATAAATTAAGGTAAAATTTCCATCCTTAAAAGGATAAATTTATGAAGAATATGTAATTTTTATGTTTATTTATAATTTTATGGATAATTTTGAATATGCTACATGTATTAATCTGTCATAAAATTGTTTATACACATAGATTAGATTCATTTCAAATATATGGTTTATTAGGTAAAATAATTTTATGTTCTAATTATTATTTATTGTTTTTTTCAAATATATTATAATTAAAAAATTAATAATATTTTTTTTTACTTGTAACTTTTTATTAGTTTATTTATTTTCAAAGAATTTAACTATATGTTACATTGTAGGTCTAAATGTAGAATTTAAAAATAAATAAAATATCTTTTTTTTATATTTAGGTCCTCATATTTTGCATTAACACTCAACCTATAATTTAAGGTTTTTGTTTAAATTGTCTTTGTTGAATTTAGAATTACTACACAAAGTTGATTCCAATTGCTACCACTGATTTTATCTTTAACCCATTAGTTGCAAATATTTGGAAGATGGATTTATAATAATTATATTAGGCTTTTATTGATAACTATCTTTATTTTGGGTTAAAGATGAATTTGTAATATAGTATTTTGAGATGAATGTATGATAAATTATGATATTATTATTTTTTTTCTATTTTTCAATAAATGTGGATGCTCTATAATATAATGTTTCACTTTGATAATTTTTCATTTAAAAAATTAAGACAGGTATAGATTTATCTTAAATTCAAATTTCTTAAGGTCTATTTTTTTTATTACAAAGGAATTAATATTTTAGATGTTTTGATTGTTTAACTTTATTTTTATTATTGCTTATTTTTTATAATTAAACCTTTTTTTTAATGTAACCTTATCTAACATAACCTAACATGACAACATCTTCCCCATCTTCCCCATATAGATGAATTCCTCGTGCAAAAAGATACTTCTCATCCTTCAACATTTTCATCACCTTCTCCAAATGCATGTTACAAATATTCTTATTTGGTCTTGTTAAATATTGGAATAACATCAAGATATACAACAACAAACTTTCTAAGAAAG
>JZKD02S2076808.1:50702-74365 GCA_000966675.3 Picea glauca | reverse complement strand
ATTTATTTTTAAAACTTTAATGAAATGAGATTTTAGGAAAGAAAGGAAGTTCGAAACTCTATATAATGAAGGAAGGAGAAGGATGAAGGATCTTCTTCTATTTGTGTAACGTTACACTGCAGAAATATCTACTTGACTAACTTAACTTGTGGGAGTTGGGATACCTAGCTCATTGAGGAGTGGTAGCTCGGCCTTGCGAGGCAAGATGGGAGCTAGTCAAAATATCTGGAGAGTGAGTGTGTGGCCCCTTTGCAGCTCAGGGGGCTAATGAGGAAGAAGAGTACCCCTAGCATTGGTTGGGAGGTATCGTTGAAGTCTCAACGGTCGTCGACCAGGAGTTGCACGGAGCACGCGGGACGTCATTCGGAGCGAGCGATCGGGAAACGGTACCCTCTCTTCATTTTTGTATGGTAGAATGTATTAGGACTTATGCTTGGATCTACTTATCTAATGGAAAAGTAAAATGATGTTTTTTAAATTGGTGACTGGAACTTTCCTTAGCCTAGCTCGATGGTTGTTGACTCTCATGGCCTTCATTTTCCCACATGTCTTGACCACCTTGTTGTGTTGATTGTGACCTTCATTGTTGTTTATCCTTCATCCCTAGCTCACCAGTCCTCTCCTGAGCAGTCGGTCAGGAGCTTGATCTACGGTCGTCGCCTTAACGTTAAAATACCTATGAATCTCAACACCTTGCTTTTCTGTGCGAGGATAATGAGCGAAGGACAAACCCGTTAGTCGGCTACCCTTGATGTTTGTCCCTGGCTGATTATTGATTCTGCCATCTGGAAACGACCTCTGTGTGTGGATTATCTTGTGTTTTGGTTGGTTTTCTCTATGCCTTGATTGATAGAAACCCCGACAATTATTCCATGCCCTTTCCCATCGGATCCTTGTGTTTTCTTACTGGTGTATGCACTATATTGGGGTTATAGCATTGGAAGCACGAATTGATTTCTAGTCTGCAAATTTTTGGGTATTCTGGCAATGAAAAAAAAAATGAATTAATTTCAGGTCTGCATTTTTATAATGGTATCCTGGAAATGGAAAAATTTTCTTATTTGTTATTCATGTCTACATTGTATTGGTACTCTGGCAATGGGAAGAACATTTGATTTCCTATCTGCATTTTATATTGGTGTCCGGGAGATGAAAAACGTTTTTGTATTCCTGTATACATTGTATTGGTACTCTGGCAATGGGAAGAATGTTTTATTTCCTATCTGCATTTTATATTGGTGTCCGGGAGATGAAAAACAATTTTTTTTTTATTCCTGTCTGCGTGGCATTGGTATCCTGGCAATGGAAAACGAATTCATTTCTATGTCTGCATTTTTCTAGGGTTTTTCCCTTTTAAATGATGTTGGCAACATGGAGTTCCTTCTGGTGCGTTTTGGGCACATCATTCTACATAGTTTAATTATGGATAGCCATGAATGCCCTTTTGGTGTGTCCATGTACATGTTTTTTCCTTTTAAAATGAGATTGTGATAGATGATTAATTACCCACGATTTTTCCATTCAAAACGTGGCTGAGATTGTGGTTAAATGCTCACGAATTTCCATTCAAATCATGACTGAGACCATTGTTTAATGCTCACTATTTTACCATTCAAAACATGTCTGAGACCATTGTTTAATGCTCATGATTTTACCATTCAAAACATGTATGAGATCGTTGTTTAAATGCTCACGTTTTTCCATTCAAAACATGTCTGAGACCATTGTTTAATGCCTACGATTATTGCCTTTAAAAGTTGACTTTGATTGTTGTTTAAATACCCACAATTTTTCCTTTAGAATGTTGTCGGAGCTTGCTATAATTACCCACGATTTTTCCTTTAGAATGTCGCCAGAGCTTGCTGTAATTACCCATGATTTTTGCCTTTAGAATGTTGACTAAGCTTGCTGGAATGACCACGAATTTACCAGAACCATTGATATAGTTAATTGTCTTGTTAATTGCAATGTTAAATGATATATTAATTGCCTTACTAAATGCCAAAACAATTGCTACAACATTGTGAATGGTCATCAAATTCCTACTTATTGATTAAATGCCGCAGCAAATTAAATGGTTAACAGTTATGTAAATTGCCTTGTTTTTGTGCTATTAATCATTATGTTAACCATCATATAAATTGCCTCACTATTGTTATATTAATTGTTATGTTAATTAACATAATAATCGCCTTGTTAGTGCTATAATACTTGTTATGAAAACAGTCATGCAAACTACCCTGTTATTGCTCAATTAATTGATTATGTTAATCATTATGTTAAATGCCTGGTTAACTGCTGTAATAAATTGTTATGCAATAGATATGTAATTACCTTGTTGATTTCCTACAACAATGTTATTAGCTGGCAGTTTCCTCCTCAATGATAATAACCATCTAGTGCGGTTATTTCATTCATTATATCTAGACTAATGTTGAGGTTTAATTGTTCATAAGTGCTATAGGTAGCATTCCACTTTAAGAATGTTAATGTTTTTATTCAAGTTTATGGTTAGTTGGATTTATAGATATCGCCTAATTGGTAACCCAGACTTGCTAAATTTGAGTCTTAATTAATGTTAAGTTCGGTGGGTAACTCGTTGACTAATGGAATTTAGACTGGTTAATTGATCTGTAATTAACGCCAATTTAAGTCATAGATAATGACCTTTTAGCCTTGATTAATGGTTGTTGTTTAATATTAATTAATGTTGTATGTGGTTTTGTAAATGTTCAATGTGATTGGTTTTGCTCACTGTAAGGGTTCTAGTTGCTTGTGTAATTAATTTTGGGTTGTTAGGATGATTGTCCTTAGCTTAGTAGGCTTGGTCTGCTTGTATCAGGCAGGATGTAGACACCTCCTTGTTCCTCAGAACAATCACCAGCCCTGAGACCTTAAATGTTCAAAATCGATGGGAACCTGGGCTTGAGCATTTCTTATGTGTTCTATAGGTCCTAACCATTGCAGGGTAGGACGGGCGGGTAGTCATTCTTATTCTTCGTCGGTTGAATGTCGTACATTGATTCCAGGTGCTTGATGTGCTTTTATGTTAGGCTGTTATGTTGTTGTTGCGTGATTTCCATGTGTTGTGTCGTCATCGTGTTGTGATGTTGAGTATTATGTCATTATTACCTTCCTACACACACACACACATACAAAAATAAAAAATAAAAAAGATTAAGGGTGCTTTTACCATTTGTACATCGTAGGAGTCGTACCAGATGGGGATGTTACATTCTTGGGATCGCTTTGGGGAAAATAAAGTGAAAGAACGCATTGCTCTGAGCCTTTACTTATTTGGATCTTGCAACTGTAGCATGGATATGTGGACAATGTTTGTGGCTTGAAAGCAGTTGCTTCATTCATCTGCAAAATAATTCGATACAAAAGAAAATCTATTGTGTTAGCCGTTTTGGACACAAAAACATATCTCCTCTCTTAGCATTGCTTTCTCTCTATAGAATACACTATATTATGAATTCTTCCACTTAGCATTTCTTACCTTTCTGTTGTTGTGTTTAGTTACAGTTTTATTCAAAATCCCAAACCTCCTAACCATTGATATAGATCCTCACCAAGAAATTATAAGAAATTTTTGCATAAATGATTTAATTATAGGCAAACGAAAAAGTTGGGAGGGCAAGTTTACAAATTCAAAATAATAGGGTGGGCGGGTTTACAAATTCAAAATCTCCATTGGAATGGGCATCGATCCTTGGCTCCTTTATTAAATTCAAAATTGAAAATTCAAATGAGCACTTCATTAATAAATTGAAAATTGAAAATTCAAATGAGCACTTCATTAATAAATTCAAAATTGAAATTCAAATGAGCATATGTTGTATAGTATATCATAGGGTCTGTATTTTGTATGTGTTGTATCATATTGTATGGGTCATAGTGTATAATACAACCGAAATAGAAACGGCCCCCCAAGAGCTGGAGGACGGAGAACGTTGAACTAGGCGCGGACATCGAGGGTGTCGAAGGTGGTTGCAGGATGGTCATGATCCATGGAAGCATGGATGGGAAACCAACTGACAGATACATTCAGAGAAGAAATTTAAATTGGTTCACCCAATCCTTGGGCTACGTCCACAAGGACTGGCTTCTTTATTATTATTTCTGCAATCATCTTAGGCTTGTGCAGTGCTCTACAATAGATACATCATGATATCTTTCCCCATCCTTCCTAGTCGCTCTGTAGTGCAAGTCTCTCTCTGCAAACTCTCCCCTAACCCTTCAGACATAAACTCTCTCTCATTCTCAACCTATTCTCTCAACAACAACAACAATCTATTCTTCCCAACCCATTACATATGTATACACAGAGCTTAGGTCTCAAAACCATATTAGATTATCACAAAACTCTATGACAACTCATTATGACTCATTACAACTCATGACAACACATAGTTCATGTGTGTTTTTCCTGCCTTCGCATATGCATGCTTCTTTTTCTTTATTTTCTCTTTCATGTTACTTTTCCTTTATTTTTGTCTACATGTTGGTTTTCTTTCTTTCTTTATCTCCTTGATTTTATTTCCTCGCTTTATTTTCTTGCATTTTCTTCTTATGTGCTTTTATTGTGCTCTCGATCGTGAATGTGTCTTTACTGTGCGCTCTGATCATGAATGTGCCTTTACTGCGCTCTAATCATGAATGTGTCTGTAATGAAATGCATCCAAAATGCATGTCAAACATTAGATTTCAGTTTTATTTATCAGATATGTTGTGATGAACTATTCAAGTGGAATATCCATGACAGTTTATAGATCATGCTCCTATGAGGTTGGCCTATGAATTGGAATTGAATAGAGCATCTACCTTGGTATTTTTGACCTATATATTAATATTGAAGAGTTTTGTCATGTTCTTTGCTTTTGTGTGATGAAGGCTACTCAAATTCATCTCCTTTTGCACTAAAGTGCAGAAAATCTTCTCATCCACATCCAAGCCAGTCTATTCTAGGTTATTGGAATCCGTTGCTAACCGGTTCTTCTTTTTGGCATCCTTTCTTACTATTCTTTGTATTTATCTCTAGATGTAGCTTCCAACACTTATCTTCGATGTGACCATCCATATTGCAATGGTTGAAATGGTTGTTTGGATCATTGCACTAATGTGTAGTGACTCTCGTCTTTTTTTCTTTTCCTTTCCACTTCTTATTCCCCTTGTTGAAAGCATCTTGGTGGTATTTTTTTCAGAACCATCGGGTTGTCCTTTTGATGCAGGAGTATCGTAAGCAGCCAGCCAAGCAAGCATGAAGGCGGAAGACAGCTAGAGGAGCGCAGCACACATTTTGCACATTTTGAAATGTTTTTGAAAAATTAATGAACAGATGTTAATGCAGTAGTTAAGGGAAACGTACTTGCATTTTGTAAACAAATATTGAGCGATTTTCTCTCATATGTCATTGTAAAATGAATTTAAGACCAGTTAATGAAAGTAGGTAGATTTGAATTCATAGATTAGACAGTTAGAGTGTAGGAGGGAGAACAGATATAGACACCCTTGCCTTTTTATCATAGTAGTAGTTGTTGTATCATTAGCATAGAGAAGGAGAAGAGAGTTGTAGTAGAGAGTTGTAGAGAAGAACCCATGTACAGAAGCAGTTGAGTTAATATATGAATTTTTTACTCAACTTTCATGGTGTTATGATGCTTACTGTTTACATATGCTGAATGGTATTCTTATAGTTGTTTTATTCTCTCTCTTATTCATTTGTTATGATGCTATGCTGTGTTGAATGTATGATTTCATGTTGAATGTATGAAGTCTGAGAGAGAAAGAGAATGAGTTTCAATTGTTTCTCTTCCTGAGAGAAGTTCCTACAAGGAGTGCATTGAAACGTCTGCAAGGTGTGAGTTGACAAAGATTTTGAGTTTTATCTCAGAAATCTCAGGAGGGATACCATTGTTCTCATTCTAGCAAAAGTGCAAGTGAAGCACAAAAGCCATGAAAGGTGTGCACAGGCTAGTCGAGGCCTTAGAACTTATCAACTAAGGTTGAAAGGTTGAAGGATTGTTGTTGCTGAGAGTGCACAGTGTTGAAGAATCAAATTCACAGAAGTATTTGAAAGTTTGCCACATGGAGTGCGAGTAGGAACCCTTTTGGAGGCTTGAGTTTACAAGTTAAAGTTCAAGAGGGATAACACCTTTGAACATTTCAAATGAGGATGGAGATCAAAATACTTTGAAGGGAGATGAGGAAGTGAAATCATCGCGCAGAAGGTTAAGTTTCAGGGGAAAGAACATTTGCTCGTTTCACAAAGATCCTTGAGGAAGAAATTGAACGATCAGAATTCTCCATGGAGAACTCGCGAAGTTGCGAGGATCGTAGGATCAAGAGGAGATGTAGGGTGGATAAGGGTTGGAAGAACCCATTTCGGTGGTGTCAAGGATCAACGAGGACTGTTGATCGTGGTCAGTTTGGGTCGTCGGATCATTTCGTGAACTCAGGGTTTGTGAGTTTGGAGGTGGAAGATCAAACTCTTGGAGTCGCAAAGTCTCAAGTTGTGAGAAGCGGAGGAAGAGATCCAGACCATGGGATCCAAGTCATGGGAGAACTGTCAGATATGAATCTTCGTGGGGTATCACATATCATGAGTTCGGAGGATAGACCAAATATCCTTGGAGTTGTGAAGTCCCGAGTAGCGAGAAGAAGGAACATCCATCAGATCAAAACCTCTTCACTATATCGTGTATGGGGGTTTCAGAGGTTGGGAGGAATCAGTTTCGACTGTAGAAGTCATGATCTTGATATTTGCGAGGGCTCGTACAACATGTGGAACATCTGCTTGGTGGGAACCGTGTGGTTGACAGGTGGCATGACGATATAATGCCTGGAGAGAGGAAGAAGTGGTGACAGGTGGCGGATATGTGTCATTTGAAAAGGGATTCAACACCCTGTTGACTTCGCATGCTTCAGGTTCTCATAAGAAAGGAGCACAAAGGCTCAACAACTCAATATGAGAACTTGCGAGTTTCGAGAAACGTTGAAGGAGTCAAACCTTCTCTGACTTTCGCGTCTTGGAGTTTCATAAAAGAAGGGCCCAGAGGTTCAACCTTCCAACTCGTGAACTCTCGAGTTGCAAGTGAGACTAGTGCTTAGCCCTAGCCAGTGGTTACACATGGAGAGTGCTAACAAGGAGGAGCCATATCCCATCGTGTCTCAGGTATCGGTGTTGGATGAAGAAAAAATCGAGGGTCTTCAACCCACGAACACGTGAGTTGCGAAAGGTGCTTGTATAGGGACTAGGTCGTGGTCGTATGGAAGTGTAAGGCTTGCCCTTGGTGTTAGTTGCTCAAGGAGAGTTTTTACAAAGGACCTATGGATTCATTGGAGGTTCTAGCAGGATTCAAAGGGGTCACTTCGGCTCAAGGGAATTTTAGAACAATCCTGAGCGGATCTTGGCCCAAGGGTCGGGGATTTGCGCCATTGTGGTATCAGATCACAAAACAAGTCTTTTATTTCTATAGCAGGGAGAAAAAAAAATAAAAATTCAGCCATGCCGCTAAGAAGAAGAGATAGGTCAATGCCTGATCTAGCAGTGGAAAGAGAAATGTGTGAGTTATGTGCCAGGCTTGATGCCATGGAGATAGCACAGAGGTGCACAGTTGATGCTGGGGATATCAGCAAAGTTGAAAGTGAAAATGAAGCTGGACACGAAGGAGAAGAAGTTGCGACTGAAGATGGTGTAGATGAATGCCTATTTAGGGTTGTTGCAAGGATAGGTGCCAAAGCAAAAATGGAGATTCCAGTGTATGAGGGAAACCTAGATGTTGAAGAGCTTCTAGACTGGATTAGAGCTCTGGATAAATACTTCAACTATGACGATGTCGAGGAATACAAGAAGGTCAAACATGCCGTTACTAGACTTAAAGGGCATGCAACACTATGGTGGAATGAAGTGCAGGCTGACAGACGCTGCAAGGGCAAGCAGAAAATCAAAAGCCAAAGATAAAATCCAAATTTATACCCAAGGATTACCAAATCACTTTGTTTCAGAGGATGAAAAATTTGAGACAGAAGTTGATGTCAGTGAAGGAATACACTGAAGAGTTCTACAAGATAAACATCAGAGCAGGTCATCAGGAAAGTGATGATGAAAAAGTTTCTAGGTACATGAATGATCTGCAATATGAAATTCAAGATGAGATGAGCATGATGACCCTTCAGACTATGGAAGATGCTTATCAAATGGCTCTGAAAGATGAAGAAAAGATGAGCCAGAAACAAGGTCAAAGGAGTCGAGGTAGAAGTTAAGCCAGAGGCAAAACAATTGCCCAAAATAGAACTCAGAACTCTAAAGAAGAGGGGAAGAAACCTCAAACTCAACCTGAGAGAGGGGGAAGCTCACAGGGAAGACAGTATGTGGATAGAAATACTTTTCCTCGAGCTAGAGGAAGAGGAAGAGGCAGAGGCGGTGAAGTAAAATGCTTTGCCTGTGGAAAGATCAGACATAAATCCTATGAGTGTCCAAATAAGAAGAAATATGGTGGTGAAACTCACTTTGTCGAAGATCAAGGGAGGAATTTTGAGGTAGAATATGCTGAGGGTGGAAGATCCTTGATGATGAGGAAAGTTATCTTAATGCCAGAGAAAGAGGCAGAGAACCCAGCCCAAAGAAACAGTCTGTTTCGGACTGCTTGCAAAACTAAGGACAAAGTATGCAAAGTCATAGTGGACATTGGTAGCACAGACAAGATCGTATCTACAGAGATGGTAGAAAAGTTGGAGATGGAAGCTGTTGTACATCCAATCCCATACAGAGTTTCGTGGCTACAAAAAGGACATCAGGTAAATGTCACTAAACAATGTTTAGTTGAATTTAAAATGGGAAGATATAAATATGAAATATTATGTGATGTCATTCCCATGGATGTTTGTCATCTATTGTTGGGTATACCATGGCAATATGATAGGAACATGATTCATGATGGGAGGAAGAACACATACACCCTGGAGAAAAATGGGAGGATGCACATGTTGTTGCAGATTAAAAACCAAGAGGTGAAAACAGAGATGAGCAAAACTGTACTTCTCATGATTGGGAAGGAACTTCTTAAGGAGGTTAAGAAGAAGGAAGACACACAATTTATTGTGGCCAGGAAGCCCATAATTGTTTTGACCTGTACAAGGATAGATGATTTTCCAGAAGAAATACAGGAGTTGCTAGAAGAGTTTACTGATATAGTAGTGGACGAACTACCTTATTCATTGCCACCTATCAAAACTATAAGCCATCACATTGATCTTATACCTAGAGCCAGTTTAAAAAACAAATCCGCGTATAGGTTGACGCTGCAAGAAAATGAGGAAGTCAAGAGACAGGTCCAGGACTTAATGGACAAAGGATTGGTTAGAGAGAGATTGAGTCTATGCATTGTTCCAACGGTGCTCATCCCAAATAAATATGGAGGCTGGAGAATGTGTACAGACTCAAGGAAAATCAACAAGATTACCATCAGATATAGATTCCCATTACCAAGGATGGACGATTTGATGGATTTCTTGAGTGGAGCAAAGTTTTTTTCAAAAGTTGATTTGAAAAGAGGGTATCATCAAATTTGTATGAGGGAAAGTGATGAATGGAATACATCATTCAAGATGAATAAAGGGCTGTATGAATGGCTTGTCATGCCATTTGGCTTAATGAATGCACCCAGTACTTTCATGAGGTTGATGAATGAAGTCCTGAAGGATTTCATTGGGAAATTCGTCATTGTATATCTTGATGATATATTAATTTTCAACAAGACATGAGCAGAGAACTTAAAGCATTTAGCTGCAGTGATGAAGATATTACAGCAAGAGAAATTACTGATTAATATGAAGAAATCATCATTTATGAGGACATAACTCATTTATTTGGGTTTTTTTATCTCTGCAAATGAGCTGAAAATGGACCTGGAAAAGGTGGATGCAATTAAGAATTGGCCATCACTGAAAAGTGTGCTTGAAGTATGAAGATTCCATTGTTTGGCTAGTTTCCACAGGAAATTCATCTAAAATTTCAGTGGAATTAGCACACCAATGATGGATACGTTGAAGAAAATACACAAATCTTTTCACTGGACAGAGGAGGCAGAGAAGAGTTTCAATCTGCTAAAGAAAAAGATCACAGAACAACCAATTCTAGTTTTGTCGGATTTTAGCAAGACATTCCAGGTCAAGTGTGACGCAAGTGGATTTGCAATTGGAGTGGTCTTGAGCCAAGATGACAGGACGATCGCATAACTCAGTGAAAAACTGAATAAAGCAAAGATTAAGTACTCAACATATGACAAGGAATTCTATGCAGTCATACAAGCACTGAAGAAATGGAGACACTATTTGGTTCCCAAAGAGTTTCTTTTGTACAGCGATAATCATGCTTTACAATTCATGACTCAACAGGAAAAGATGAACCAAAATCATGCTAAATGGGTTGAATTCATGCAGAATTTTACTTTTGTAACTAAGCATATTTCTGGAACTACTAACAAAGTTGTTGATGCTTTGAGCAAGAAATGTTTGTTGATGCAGGAATTTAGAGTCAAAACTTTGGGTTTTGATAACCTCAAAGAAATGTATAATGATGACCCAAATTTTAAGGAGGCATATGAGGCATCTGAGAATCCAGTTCTCGGGGATAGAAGCCAATGGACTGAGTCTATGATCCAGGATGGATTATTATTCAGGGACAATCAACTATGTATTCCAAAATGCTCCATGAGGGAGAACCTACTGAAGGAAAAACACAGTGGAGGATTGGTCGAACATTTGATCATGATAAGACGTTCTCAAAGTTGAGTGGCTCATATTTTTGGCTAGGATTTGTCAACACACAAAAGGGAAAAGGAAGAATAGAGGGTTGTATCAACCATTACCCATACCTGATAGGCCGTGGGATGCAGTGAGCATGGATTTCATATTGGGACTGCCAAGAATGCAAAGAGGATGTGATTCAATCTTTGTGGTAGTCGAAAGATTTTCAAAGATGGCACATTTCATACCATGCCATAAAACCAGTGATGCAACTCATATTGCAAACCTATTTTTCAAGGAAGTCGTCAGACTTCACGGCTTTCCAAGGAGTATCATTTCTGATCGAGATACCAAGTTCATAGGACATTTCTGGAGGACCTTATGGAAAAATTTGGGGACAAGTTTTTCTTTTAGCTCAGCATATCATCCTCAAATGGATGGGCAGATAGAAGTTGTGAACAGAAGCTTGGGAGATTTGCTAGGGAGCTTAGTGACTCAACACCACAGTGAGTGGGATCACATTCTTCCATAGGCGGAATTTGCTTACAATGATTCACTCAACAGAAGCACGGGACATAGTCCATTCCAGATTGTATATGGAATGCAACCAAGGGGAGTTTCTGAATTGAAAGATTCGAAACAAATTCAATTCATAAGTGCTAGTGCAGAGGACTTTACAAAAGCAATGAAGGAGCTTCACAGCCGATTCAAGGAGCGATTGCAGAGTTCAAGTGAAGAATATAAGCGGAGAGAAGATAAACATAGGAAGGAACTTCAATTTGAAGTTGGTGATCTGATTCTTTCACATCTAAGGAAGGAAAGGTTCCCAAGGGGAACGTATAATAAAGTGAAGATGAAAAAGATTGGACCATGCAAGGTCATAAGGAAATTTGGGGCAAATTCATATGAGATTGAATTACCTGATTGGCTCGGAATCTCACCGATATTCAATGTTGTGGAATTGTACCATTACAGAGCTGAAGAAGCAGGAGCAGAAGATGAATAGAAAGAAGTTCAATGGACAAAACAAATGCCTGTAGATGAAAAGCCATAGATGGAAAATATAATTGACAAAAGGGTTAGCAAAAAGACCAGGCGAAAAGAGTATTTTGAATACTTGGTCAAGTGGAAAGGACATCTAGTTGAAGATGCCAGTTGGGAAGATGAAGCAGAAATTCATAAGCATGGACAGACCGTGCAAGAGCTCATGAATAGGAGTTCATGAAAATTTTCAAGCGAGGGAGTATGATGCAGGAGAATCTTAAGTAGACAGCCAAGTGAGCATGAAGGCGAAAGACAATTGGAAGAGCACAACACACATTTTTCACATTTTGAAATGTTTTTGAAAAATTAATGAACAGATGTTAATGTAGTAGTTAATGGAAACGTACTTGCATGTTGTAAACAAATCTTGATCGATTTTCTCTCATCTGTCATTGTAAAAGGCATTTAAGCCGAGTTAATGAAAGTAGGTAGATTTGAATTCATAGATTAGACAATTAGAGCATAGGAGGGAGAATGGATATAGACACCCTCACCTTTGTATCATAGTAGTAGTTGTTGTATCATTAGCATAGAGAAGGAGAAGAGAGTTGTAGAAAAGAGCTATAGAGAAGAACCCATGTACAAAAGTAGTTGAGTTAATATATGAAGTTTTGACTCAACTTTCATGGTGATATGATGCTTATTGTTTACATATGCTTAATGGTATGCTATAGTTGTTTTATTCTCTCTATTATGCATTTGTTATGATGCTATGTTGTGTTGAATGTATGAAGTCTGAGAGAGAAAGAGAATGAGTTTCAATTGTTTCTCTTCCTAAGAGAAGTTCCTGGAAGGAGTGCAGTGAAACGTCTTCAAGGTGTGCATTGACAAAGGTTCTAAGTTTTATCTCTGAAATCTCGGGAGGGATATCATTGTTCCCATTCCAGCAGAAGTGTAAGTGAAGCACATAAGCCAGACAAGGTGTTCATAGGCTATTCGAGGCCTTAGAACTTATCAACTAAGGTTTAAAGGTTGAAGGACTATTGTTGTTGAGAGTGCACAGGGTCGAAGAATCAAATTCACAGAAGTATTTGAAAGTTTGCCGCAAGGAGTGCGAGCAGGAACCCTTTTGGAGGCTTGAGTTTACAAGTTAAAGTTAACGAGGGATAACACCTTTGAACATTTCAAAGGAGGACGAAGATCAAAATACTTCGAAGGGAGATGAGGAAGCGAAATCATCGCACAGAAGGTTAAGTTTTAGGGAAAAGAACATTTGCTCATTTCACAGAGATCCTTGAGGAAGAAATCGAACAGTCAGAATTCTCCATGGAGAACTCATGAAGTTATGAGGACCATAGGATCGAGAGGAGTTGCAGGGTGGATAAGGGTTGGACGAACCCATTCCGTTGGTGTCAAGGATCAATGAGGACTGTTGATCGTGGTCAGTTTGCGTCGTCAAATCATTTCACGAACTTGGGGTTCATGAGTTTGGAGGTGGAAGACCAAACTCTTGGAGTCGCGAAGTCTCGAGTTGCGAGAAGTGGAGGAAGAGATCTAGACCATGGGATCCAAGTCACGGGAGAACCAGTAGATCTGAATCTTCATGGGGTATCGCATATTGTGAGTTTGGAGGATAGACCAAATATCCTTGGAGTTGCAAAGTCCCGAGTAGCGAGAAGTAGGAGAATCCATTGGATCAGAACCTCTTCACTATATCGCGTATCGGGGTTTCAGAGGTTGGGAAGAATCAGTTGCGAGGGCTCAGGCAAAATGTGGTACACCCGGTTGGTGGGAACCACGTGGTTGACAGGTGGCATGACGATAAGACGCCCAGAGAGAGGAAGAAGTGGTGACAGGTGGCGGACATGTGTCATTTGAAAAGGGAGTCAACACCCTATTGACTTCTCGCGCTTCGGGTTCTCGTAAGAAAGAAGCACAAAGGCTCAACAACTCAAATCATGAAGTTGCGAGTTCCGAGAAATGTTTAAGGAGTCAAACCTTCTCTGACTTTTACGTCTTGAAGTTTTGTAAAAGAAAGGCCCGTAGGTTCAACCTTCCAACTCGTGAATTCGCGAGTTGCGAGTGAGACTAGTTCTTATCCCTAGCTAGTGGTTACACATGGAGGGCGCTAACAAGGAGGAGCCATATCCCATCGTGTCTCGGGTATCGGTGTTGGGTGAAGAAAAAGTTGAGGGTCTTCAACCCGCAAACATGCGATTTGCTAAAGGCGCTTGTAGAGGGACCAGGTCGTGGTTGTATGGAAGTCTAAGGCTCACCCTTGGTGTTAGTTTCTCAAGGAGAGTTTTTACAAAGGACCTATGGATTCGTTGGAGGTTCCAGCGGGAATCAAAGGGGCCACTTAGGCTCAAGGGAATTTTAGAACGATCCTGAGCAGATCTCGGCCCAAGGGTCGGGGGTCTGTGCCACCTTTCTTATGGCATATGTTCTTGAGGTATTTTTCTTTTACACAAGCCTCATCAATGGTACTTGGTTTGAAGAGCATCACCTACTTTCACAAATGACTCTATAAACCTTCAATATACTTTAGGAGTACATATGAGTTCTTCAAAGAGATACCCAACATGATCACCATCTTCCTAAATTCGGTAGCGTACTCTAGCACACTATGCCCATGTCTTTGTCTGAAGTGATGACAATGGATCCACTAGTCCTCTACACACCGAATATGGTAAAACTAGGACTTGATGAGGGTTTTAAACACCTTTAACTTATTACTAGTGGATCACCCTCCAACATAAATGTCTTCATGTGGCTTTCCCACCAGGTTAGTGCATGTCCCTCTAGTTTCAATTGATCAAATGAAAGTGTCTACTCTTCATCTATATTATGTACACTGAAGTACACTTCTAACTATTTCAACCAATGATTCAACTTAACAACAACAATCTCACCTTAATAGGGTTTGATGTCCACAATCACTTCCATTTTAAATAGAGGTTGTGAAGGAGTGATGTCACTGGAACTTGACTTCTTTAAAATCAAGGACCCTGTCCTAAGAGCTTTTCATCTCTATATTAATTAGGACCTTCATCCACTTATGCATTGTTGTGCTAGGAACAAAATTTATTTCCTTTCACTTTGTGGAATGACTTAAGCACCTTGACCTTTTAGTATCTACTATGTTTATTTTATGTTTTCTTTGAAAAGACTTATTAGTTATTTAGAAATGGAAATGAGCTCTACTTAGCTAAGATGAGAAAAAAATGGTATATGCATTAGGTTCCTCTATGTTCACTATTATCCCCAATTTCATGGGATAGCTAGGAGATCATGTCTCGAGGCCCACAGGTCCTAGACATGGAGTACTGAGAGCAAGATTGACCTGAGCATGGCCTTGGAGGGCCCATCCTTCTCCTCCTTCATCAAACCTTTCCTGTCAGCAGCAACAACATCCATCACCTTCGGCTTGGACTTGCATCGGAGAAGACTCTTGCTCCATGAGGTAATTGGTTCAGGTATCATGGTATGGGTCATGTTTGATCATTATAACTTTCAGATATATGCATCAGGTTCCTTACATTTCTAACAATTGCTTGGATCTTACACTAACCCACTTGACCATGGTTGGAGGGATAAACGGGGTGCCCTAGCAAGCTTGTATCCATAGGTTTTGGTTAGCCACTAGGGGGGATTTTGAAGAGCCATCGTCCACTCCCACCATATTATCATTTTACATCTTATCTCCCATTCATCTATCCCATTCCCCTATTCCAGGCATTAGGATGACCTATTTGAGGGGTTACACTTTATCCGGTGGGAAGAAGGGGCTAAAGGCCCAGGAGGTAAAACCAGTTGGTAAAAGATAAAATCCATAGGAAATAAAACCTAGAGATGCCTTGCCCAGGGATCCCCGAGAAGGCAATAAAAAGCCTCTTGATAAGAAGCAAAAGGGACCCGAAGAAAAATAATAAAACAAGACCTAGCCAAGAGGATGGGAGGTTTCATCATGAGCCGGCCCATTATATTCATAGGTATCTAGCAGTATGACATTGCCATTATCTGGTCAATACGTCAGGGCAGTGACCCTTGGTTGCATGGCCAAGGGAAAGGGGGTCTCATCACAAGCCAGCCTTATCATTTCTGCGAAAATACTTGTGGGTAACACTGTCAGCTCTGGTCACCATGCCAAGGCAGTGTCCTCTGGTTAGACCTTGAAGAAAAAAGAAAGAAAAAGAAATAAATAAAAGAAAGAATAAAGGCAATAAAGGGCTTGGAAAGAACTGCATCCATGATAGGTACAGCTTGCCTCCTACAAAGGCACCCACAGATAATACTAACCCCTGGTGTTCACTGTGTCTGGACATCCTTAGACCATACCACCTCGTATTACATGGCTTGAATGATATCTTTTGGGAAATTTCCTCTTCTGATGGATGTTGGCCCAACAGGGCACTTTGTCTTTTCTTTGGCTTTGTATAGTAGGTCAGTGTAATGCATTTGAGATATTAGGTGATATGCTAGGGGTCTTATGCATGCATTTGATAAAATTAATAATGAAATATGATTGACATTTCTATGATCCCGAGGACTAATGAGCCCATGGAGGGCGAAGGTTTTGATGTGCAGGACCATACCCAACGGATAGGTACTAGATGGACCGGTACACATGGGGAGATGATCAGGTCGGACCTCCATGGGGCTGAAGAGCCCATCAAATGGTTGTTGGGATCTCATCAAGAGCAGAGACAGGATGATGATTGATCGAACCTTTGCACACAAGAGGGAGGAGGACGTTTTCATCCAGGATGCCTTGGTTGAGCCTAGCCCAAGGGGATTAACCCACTACAGGTGGAACGTGTGCTTTCCTATGCCCTAGGACGTCATTCAGGAGCCATGATGTCACCTCCAGTGAGTGGTACCTTGACAGAGCATTTTGGCATGTGTGGCAGAGCTTGGAGGCCCAATGAGGGCCAACGTTTGTCTTCTAGTGCTGAGATTTTCCCTAAAAAGGGCCAACGTCTCCCTCAAAGGGGCTAGACGTCCTGCTTACTGCTCATTTAGGCTTTTATTTAGCAGTTAAATGTAAAAATAGTATGACTTTTAGTAGTCATCCTTGTCGGCTGTTTTAATTACATAATTTTTAAATTAAAGGTCATTGGATGATATAAATTGAGGATGTTTTCCCTCATTTTGAACATAACACAACTCACTCATCAAGTGAGATCTGATTTTTAGCACCCTATTGGGGTTTTGGGCTGAAATGGTGAGGCACAACTTTTGAAGGAAGAGTTTTCTTGGCATTTATGGTGTTTCTTTGGAAGGAAGGTGTTACAACTAGGGTTTTCTTGGATATTTCTTCATGAAATGTAAGTGTTTTTTCCTGCAAAACTTCTCTTTGAATGGTTGTAGTTTAAATATCTTGCATATTACTTAAATATTGTTGAATCAAAACCCTAGGGGACAACCACACAAGTAGGTTGTTGTCTCATGTCCCCTGACAAAGAGACCTTAAACCATTGAATAAGAAAATAGAGCCTAGCGTTAGCTACACTTGTTTTCTTCATTCCTTATGCTAGCCGTATCTTTTTTGAAGCCAAGAAGAGTGAGACATCCCTAGCCTAGGCTTACTACACTAGGGTCGTACCAATCTAGGGTTTGTTGACAGACCTTGTTTTAGCAACGTCTCCCTCATCAAAACCTCCTGTCTTGGTAAATTTTTCCTTATTGTGCTAGCCGTTTTCCAGGAAAGAGGAGAGAGCACAAGGCCTTGCCTTTGCAACACCAAGTGAATCTCTCTCTCTTAGGGTTTCTACTTTCAACACCCTGCTTTAGCAACACCTTGAAAACCTACCCTCTAGTCCTTAGAAAACTTTTTCCCTTCAACTATTGTGTCCATCACTTGTTAACTCCATTAACCCTTAGGCACTAATCCTTAGACTCTAACGTTGAAATGATAGTGACTAAACAAACTTTCAAAACCTTATAAACTTGAAACCCTAACTAACAACTAACCCTAAAAAAAGCTGACGTCACCCCTAGGATATTTCATCTTGACGCAACAATCTATTATATGTGAGCAATTGAATGATGTTTAATGCATTGATTTGATTCAAGGATTGATTATATTTATTGGATGCTATATTGTTCTAGTATTTATTGACAAGTAACATTATATTGCCATTGTCATTATTACAAACATTGATTTTGCCAATATTTACTGTTGCATTTGCTCACATATTGAACTTAGATAGTCATTGATTTATGAAGTATTAACCATTATTGCACGTACTAGTTTTATTGTTTCCTTGTCTCGCAAGCAGGTGCCTTCTCCATGGTTATACTTTATTTGACTATCTTTTTGGGTGGTAATCTGTGAAAGGGGAAAATAGCCTTAATCCTTTGAGCCTTTCCCTTTCAAACCCCATATTGCCAGGGACGTCTCCCTTGGGCCTAGCCTCCCTAAATAGAAAGGACCTCCCCATTGTGCTGACATTGGGTGGGGTAGGTCCCTGTTACGCCATTTTGGCCTTCTATTTTATAGCCTTTGCTCCTAGCTACAAACTGTGCGATAACATTCACCATAGGATACACATTAACATGAGATCGACATTCCTCTAATGAAATTATATTTTTGATGTCAAGACTAAAAGAGCATTAAAAGTAGCTAGTGGAGGATGAGACAGTGTTTAATGCACTATCATTCTTGAAGTCAAAGTTAAAGAACAAACTTGATAAACAAGCTTGAAAAAAAATCATTACAAAGGTTCTATTAATAATGCACATGTTGTGGAGAGTTTTATGTAACTAAGAAAGATGTTTTCTTATTGGTGTTTGAATCAAATGGAAAAAATAAATTTCTATATAATTCAAGGTCATTTATTTCTTCATTATTTTTTTGCAACTCAATTTTGGGAGTCGATATGTAGTAGGATCCAAGTGACAGACATTGCATGTGTTTCCCTTAATGGGCTTAAAATGGGTGATAAAACTTTGACTTTGCACCATGCTATTACCAGGTATAGATATACATGATGACATAATAACCCTTCATGGATAAAATTATGTGCATTCCTATTTAGGAATATCCTATGATGAACTTGTTTGAAGGGTCATTTCATAATCAATGAATCAGTAATAAAGAATCCATGATAGAAGTGGTAGAGCAAAGATTAATATCTCATGAGCAAAGTGGTATGATCAACACATATGAACTTTGTGGTGAAATATCCTTAGAGGGATGTGCAAGAGTGTACACTAAGAACCTTAACAAACACAATTGGTGATGCTTGCAGCCTGGTCTAGAGGATGGACAAATTATGTTTCTTTTTCCAAATATGTAAAATGAGTATATTACAATTTAATGAATACATTTTTCTTTATCAAAAAATTTGTCAAGATTTTAGAAGATTTTATAATTTTGGGTAAGGTTCCTCAAAAAATTATAATTCAATGAAAGATTCTCAAGATTTTACAAGATTGTATAAAATTAGAAAAAACTTAACCTATATATATATATATGTGTGTGTGTGTGTGTGTGTGTGTGTGTGTGTGTGAATGATAAAATAGTCTTCCAATTTTCCTATGTATCATGGGATTAACCCATTTAAGAGATTTTTAAAATTCTAACCATTTATAAAACATCCTACCATAACAATAATTTATCCAACGTCCTACCATAATTATAAAAATATAAAAAAAATTAACCCATTTAAGTAACTTGCTCCTCTTATTACCTCTATAAAATAATATCTTGAATCAAATGAATGACATTATGGGGTTGTTAATTTTTTAATGTATAAAAAAATAAAAGAATTTTTGCAAGTGAGGATAACCAGGGCCTATTCATTGTTTTTAAAATATAAAAGTTTTTTTAGTGAGATGTTGATTTAGTTGGTTAGTGCAGTGTTCTTTGTTTTAACTTTCAAAGTCTCACGTTCTTGATACACTGCATAATTATTCTCATCATTTGTTGTTAGTGGTTTGCTCTCCAATGGTACACTGTTCCACTGCTCTACTTGTTTAAACCGTCTAGAGAAGTGCAGGAAAAATGCAAATCCAGACTTGTCACAATATCACGTAGTCTGTCTGTCCTTCATGATCATCAGTTGGAAGCCTGCCCAGTTGAGTTTGAGTTGACAAAACCACATCTCTTACGAATCTCACCATGTTGGCCAGTCAGGATCTGAATCCTGCCCATTCTAATCATGGCATCACCGAACTGATCGTGAAAAGAGTTTTCGTCGTTAGCATATTCTGTCACATAAACCCTAGTCCTGCCATCGATTACCAGAGCAGAGTCAGAGGAGAAAATGCCTTCATTTTGCAACAGTTCCTGGAAGTAGGCGTTGTCGAATGTGTTCGGAGTGGGACAGTTGCATTCGGGTTGCATATGTTTTGTTAGAGGCGCCTTGCAACAGGAGGGAAATTGGTTTTACCGAATGTATGGGCGCCTGCGAAGCAATAGTCATACCTGAAAGAGTGACAAGGTCTCTTATGCTTAGCCCGTTGGAGCTAAAAATGTGGATTGAGACGAAGGAAGGTGACTTGCTACATCAGAGTTGCTGGATATAAGTCCATCTTTTCGACCCAGTTCAACAACCTATGTAGGTCCTCCTGTCTGGAAGGGTTTGTAAAAAAATATTTCAATTTCTTCCATACATATCTATAAAGCAATTCAAACAAAAAAAAATTATATATGGTTAAAACATTTTAATGGTTATTGTTCAATTTGAGGGAGATAGATCAAGGCTTTCCAGATGGGTCTAGAGATAGATTTAGATTTGACTGTTAAAATCTATGGAGATATACATATCCTACCCTATTCTATCCCTTCTATTTGAACTTGACCTCTTAAGAAGAAATCAAGGCTCTCCATATGGGTTCAGAGATAAATTTAGATTTGACTGTTAAAATCTATGGAGATATACATACCCTACCCTACCCTATCCTACTTCTCTATTTAAACTTTTGACCTCTTAAAAAGAAATCAATGTTCTTAACCATTAGACTCAGACTATATATATATAAACCACCATTAATCCATTTAAACTCCAATATTTCATATACTTAATTTTAATTTTACATTTTTTTTTGGTACTGTCCTCATCTACAACATTGAGGTTTGTCTCTATTTATTTAAAAGTCTAAAATAAAAATAGATTTACTAGAGTTTATAAATATCTTTTAATTGTAAAATTATTGTTTAAAATCTGATTTTATAATTTAACTTAATTTATAAAGAAAATTTCATTTTAATAATAATGTAATACAATCTAGTAATGAAAAATCTGACAATTTTTTTATCTTACAAATATTTCAATGTTACAATCTCTGCCATAAAAATTTACATTCTCGAAATTCGGACAAAATTCTAACCTGAGTTATGAAAAAAAATCCATCTGAAAAGGGGTTTTGTTTGCTACACCGCTAACTTATTCCTGGTTTGAGTACGATAATTATTGAACAGTGCAACCCTGAGACATCTAAAATTTCTACAGGTACACAATCCAAATTATTTGGTTCCAAAACACAAGAATGGTATTTTTGCTGAGACATTAACCTTAAATATTACTTCATCGATTGTATTTCAGATTGTGCAGTAATGTTTCTATTACTAAGATTTCCCCACCCTGTAGAGCATCTTTCTTAAACTAAACCTATAACAATACCATTAAAATCAAACAGTCTTGCAGAGAGGTATTATCTCACCTGTAAAACTGCATCTCTGGCAGCAAGAGCCAGGATATCAGCACAGGAAACAACACCTGGGCATGTTTTCCCCAAATTGCTCTTTATTTCGTCAATAACATCAAATTGTGTGAGAGTGACGTTGGGAACTGCATCTCTCTCTGCAGTTTTATTTGGAGAAACCAGCAAAACAGATGCATCACAGCCCTACATAGAACCCAAATTTCTCAATATGTTTCCTCATAATAAACTGCATATTGATTCTATTAATGCTGCTCATAATTCCACTATGACACAAATACTTACCCTTACGAAGCAATCATGGAAGAACATGCGAACAATAGGAGCTCCCATAGCGTTGTCCTGCTTCAAATGTTTGTTAACAACCGTGGCAACGATTTGCACCACGTTGGGACAAGTGTTGCTGTAGAAAATTGGGTCCAGGGCGGCCTGTGCAGAGCCTGGATCCATTAACAAGTCACTTCTTATTGAACAAAACAGCTTGATTGGCTATAAACAAGTCACTCTGAGACAACCAGGTCTCTTTATGAAGGGAAGACAACCATGATTGAATGCTGGCAATTCTGCGTTGTTGTTGATTTATACAAAGTGGCACTTTTCTGTCTTTTACGTTGACAGCTCAGTGTAGTTTGGCGCTTTCAAAATGTTCATTTTTGGGTTTTTGGTTCAGATTTTAGAATTATAAACGTAATTCGAAAATGTTATAACTAGGGATATCTGAGTTTACGTTGATTGAAAACTATGTTAACTATGGTTATAAATAGGGATATTTGTAAACTATATTAATTAGGGATATAGGTTGTTTGAAAAATGTTATAAATATGGATATATGTAAACTATGTTAACTATGGTGGAAAGTCTGAGTTTATGTTGATTGCTTATTTGATTTATCTAATGAACATGAAGCAAAGTAAATCGCTGAATTTTCTTTCTATTTATTAAATATCTGAAATTTGCAATTCAGATAAGAATACCTTATTATAGCTATAAATTAAGTTGAAACTGAAATCTGGTCAAACATCACATATAAAATTTTATGAGATTCATTTTTGGGATTTTAAAGTTTTATCTCTAAAATAATTGAATTATTTTTTGTCTCAAACCACCACAAAGGCTTTTTAAAGGAAATTTTTGGCCCACTCGTGTAATATGGGCAACATGACAAGATTTTGTGAACCACTAATGGGTCTTAGTGCCTTAGACATGGTCGAGAGGGTGAGTGTATGAGACCCCTTTGTTTGTGGGACAAGGGACCCCCCTCCGCCCAGCAATTTGACTGGTAAAGTCTATGGAGGTATACATACCCTAAAAGACACTTTAAAGGCTCATTGATTATGCACATGGGCCCTAAACAAACATGTGGGCTCTGCAAAGGGATTCTTTGTCCCATAAGCATAATATGTGTGAAAAATATGAAGATTACAAATAATAGAGGGGTCCCCTGGCCATAACCACATTTTAAGCATGAAAATAAATGTATGAGGTGCTAAACTATTCTTTCTAGTCACATGGACACAATCACCACGCATGCCCTATAAATGAAATGTTTTTTCCATCAACATAATATATGTGTCATTATGAGATTGAAGAAAGAAAATATAAAAAAAAATACAAAAGATTCATTTTTATGTAAAAAATAATATTATTTTCCTTTCAAAATAGAAAACATTATATAAAAATCTCAAAACTTTAAAATATCATAGATGTAAATCTCTCCAAGATATTTCTAACCATTCAAAAATCTCAAAATAAAAAAAGATCAAGGTAAAATTTCATCCTTAAAAGGATAAGTTTGTGAAGGACATGTAATATTTTTTGTTTATTTATAATTTTAAGGGTGCACATTATCCCTAACTTATATGTTACATGTATTAATTTCTCATGAAATTGTGTATACACATAGATTTTATTCATTCCAAATATATGGTTTATTAGAAAAAATAATATTATATTTAGATTATTATTATTATATCATAATTAAAAAATAATAATATTTTGTTTTACTTAGTAACTGTTTATTATCTTATTCATTTTAAAAGAATTTAACTATATGTGACATTATAGTTTCAAATGTAAAATTTAAAAATAAATAAAATATCTTTTGTTATATTTAGGCTTTCATATTTTGCATTAACATTCAAGTTATAATTTAAGGATTTTGTTTAAATTGTTTTTGGCAGAATTTACAATTGGAAGGACCACAAATATTTGGAAGACTTGTGAAAGAAAATATTAAAAATAATAATTTATGTCATGAC
>JZKD02S2076808.1:17095-50524 GCA_000966675.3 Picea glauca | reverse complement strand
ATTTATAATTCTTAACTTTAATCTTTATATAAACACTTAATAAGTTTGTTTATATATATATGACAAATTCAAATCCAATTTAAAAATGAATTTATATTAATTATATTAAGTTTTTATTCATATTTATTTTTATTTTAGGTTAAAGATTAATTTATAATACAATATTTTGAAATGATTGTATGATATATTATGACATTAAAGTTTTTATTTTTTTTCTATTTTTTAATAAAGGTGGTGCTCTATAATATAATGTTTTACTTTGATAATTTTTCATATAAAATATATAAGTATCGAAAAGAATCAAATTTTTTAGTGTCTGTTTTTTTTATTTTATTGGGAAGGAATCAATATTTTAGATGTTTTGATTCTTTTATGTTAATTGAGCCAACTTTATTTTTATTATTGTTAATTTTTTTATAATTAAAGGACTTTCTTTTTCTAATATAACCTTATCTCTAACATAACCTTAAGTGACAACTTCTTCTCCATATTGGACTTGCTCAATAACATAACAAGAACCTGAAAACATCAACATCTCCCCCATACTAGGTTGTAGAGCAACTAGCTACTCTAGGTGCAACAACATTTCCCTCATATTGCTTTGTAGAGCACCTAGCTATTGTGGATGCCTAACATCTAAGTCATAGTGGCATGTAAAGCACCTAGATACTCTCAATGGAAAAATCTTGAGTTTACTCATATTCATAGACAAAGAGGTTTGAAATTCTTAACCTTAAATTTTGAATTATGAAATTTTAATTTTGTAAAATCTGTATGAATTTTTTATTTTCACTTAAAAAACTTTAAACCTCCATACAAAGCATTGCTAGAAACGTATCCATTGCAAAATTGATCTACACTTCAAATATTCATACATTTTGATAAATTGAAACTATGGTAAAAGTTGTGACGGAAAAAACTCGTAAGATCGAACGCTTTGGACCTACAAAGATAAAGTTTAAATGTAACCAATGGAAACATGATAATATTATTGCATTGAATAGAAGACATGTAGTTCTACATACTTGTAGGATGGGCTCTCTCAATAAAAAAGGAGGACATCAGATGTTTTCACGTGCTTACGTTTTTAAGGGGATTACCTAAAGAAGGTGGCAATATTCACACACCAAACTCACCATGTTGTTACATGTTTTATCTCCTAGATTCAAATCCACATATAAGAATTTCATGTATCACATTCAAATCCATATATAATAATTTCATGCATGCTCAAGAAGAATTTTGGAATATTTATGCTTGCAAGATCCCTATATAATAATTTTGATGCATCACATTCAAATCCATATATAAGAATTTTATGCATGCTGAAGAAGAATTTTGGAATATTCATGCGTGCAAGATACATATGAGTGGATAAAATGTTTCAAGAGAGATGTAGGAAATGTGGATTTCTAATAGTTATTTTTTATATCTAGAGTGGCTCCCATAATTCAAGAGGACCTAAATCATCCAAAACAGAGGGGCTCGTGTGCGTCATCTCTTCACTTTCTCGTCGCAGTGATAAGAAGAAAAAAATGGGATCTGAAATTTCATGATATCCTAATAAGGGGTAAGTGATTCACATGTTGTAGAGTAATGTTGGTGATCTCTACTTAAGCAGAAGTCAATTGGGATTGCAGTTATGCTACTTTATTCTAGAGTTCATTGATTATTCCTACACAGTCATGGACACGATCTCGAATTATACTGCTTACTGCATCACCTCCCTTCTCGGCCGGAAGATCCGAGAAGGGAGGTGATGCAGTAAGCAAACCGATCCGATCCCACAATCAGCCAACCCATCACATATACTTTGTACTGATTAGTACACAACACATTAGAAACCCGATCTTAAGGCCTTTATTATTTTAATTAAACCTATTTTGTGAATATTTATGGAGTGTTTCAATCCTTTGAGGCATCATTCCACCATGCTTGCAATTTCAATGAGAGAGAAACTTTGATTATGTCTGAAATTTCGGTCTTTGTAGGATTTGTGGATGGAGAAATTTTAAGTAGATATTGTCTCGTAATTATGGAGATTATTTCCTTTAGACATTATTGGTATGTAGCAATTGTTAGAGTTCACGATAAACATATTTGAAACTGTGAAATAGATTACACAATTCGTCATGAAGATGAAGAAGACATTTGAATTTGTGGATAATTAGCAAATAATTTTGGAATGGTATGTTGGTAGACTACATTATAGCAATGCAACAAACCTGTAGTAATTTGAATACGTGGCCATTTTTGAAGACTATGTGCACCAAGAGGAATTTCTTGGGAAGACTATGTGCACCAAGAGGAAAATAAGGCGAAGCACACATTTCTCAGAGCATGGAGATGTGGACGATGTTTGTGACTTGAAAGCGGTTGCTTCGTTCATCTGCAAAATAATTCGATACAAAAGAAAAATTGGTGTGTTAGTCGTTTTGGACACAAAAACATATCTCCTCTCTTAGCATTGCTTTCTGTCTGCAGAATACACTATATTACGAATGCTTCCACTTAGATTTTCTTATCTTTCCATTTTTGTGTTTAGTTACAGTTTTCTTCAAAATCCCAAACCTCCTAACCATTCATATAGATCCTCACCATGAAATCATAAGAAATTTTCGCATAAATGATTTAATTATAGGAAAACAAAAAGGTTGGGAGAGCAGGTTTACAAATTCAAAATTATAGGCTAGGAGGGTTTACAAATTCAAAATATGCATTGGAATGGGCATCGATCCTTGGCGCCTTTATTAATTCAAAATTGAAAATTCAAACGAGCACTACATTAATAAATTCAAAGTTGAAAATTCAAACAAGCATACATTGTATAGTATATCATAGGGTTTGTGTTTTGTATGTGTTGTATCATATTTTATGGGTCGTAGCGTAGAAGACAGTCGAAACATAAATGGCCCTCTGGGAGCTGGAGGACAGAGAACACAGAACTAGGCATGGACGTCGATAGTGTCGAGGGTGGCTGTGGGATTGTCATGATCCATGGCAGCATGGATGGGCATTCGGTTGACAAATACATTCAGACACAGAATTTAACGTGGTTCACCCAATCCTTGGGCTACATCCACAATGAATGGCTTCTTTTTTATTATTTGTGCAATCATTTCAGGATTCTGCATTGCTCTACAATAGATACATCATGATATCTTTCCCCATCCTCCCTAGCCACTCTGCAGTGCAAGTCTCTCTCTACAAACTCTCCCCTAACCCTTCAAACATAGACTCTCTCTCATTCTAAGCCTATTCTCTCAGCAGCAACAATAATCTATTCTTCCCAACCCATTACATATGTATACACAGAGCATAGGGCTCAAAACCATACTAGCTTATCACAAAACCCTATGATAACTCATTATGACTCATTTCAACTCATGACAACACATAGTTCATGTGTGTTTTTCCTGCCTTCGCATATGCATGCTTCTTTTCCTTTATTTTCTCTTGCATGTTTATTTTCCTTTATTTGCGTCTACATGTTGTTTTTCTTACTTTATTTCCTTCCTTTTATTTTCTTGCGTTATCTTCTTATGCGCCTTTACTGGGCACTATGATCATGAATTTGACTTTATTGTGCACTCCTCAACCCTTAGGATATTTCTCAAAAATGCATACAAAATGTATGTCCAACAGTAGATTTGAGTTTTGTTTATCTAATATGTTGTGATGAACTATTCTAGTGGAATATTCACGACAGTTTACAGATCATGCTGCTCTGAGGCTGGTCTATGAATTGGAATTGAATAGAGCGTCTACCTTGGTCTTTTTAACCTAGATATTAATATGGAAATAAAGAAGATGACAAAACTCTTCCATATTAATATCTAGGTCAAAAAGACCAAGGTAGATGCTCTATTTAATTCCAATTCATGGGTCAACCTCATAGCAACATGTTCTGTAAATTGTCATGGATATTTCGCTAGAATAGATCATCACAACATATCTAATAAATAAAATTGAAATCTACTGTTGGACATGCATTTTGGATGCATTTTTGAGAAATATCCTAAGGGTTGAGGAGTGTGTAGTAAAGGCACATTCATGATCAGAGCACGCAGTAAAGAAGCATTTAGGATCGAGAGCGCAATAAAACCGCATAGGAAGATAATGCAAGAAAATAAAGCAAGGAAATAAAAGCAAGGAGATAAAGAAAGAAAAAAAAATGTAGAAGAAAATAAAGGAAAAGACACATGCATATGCGAAGGCAGGAAAAAAACACATGAACTATGTGTTTTCATGAGTTGTAATAAGTCATAATGAGTTGTCATAGGGTTTTGTCATAAGCTAGTATGGTTTTTGAGCCCTAAGCTCTATGTATACATATGTAATGGGTTGGAAAGAATAGATTGTTGTTGTTGCTGAGAGAATAGGTTGAGAATGAGAGAGAGTCTATGTCTGAAGGGTTAGGGGAGAGTTTGCAGAGAGAGACTTTCACTACAGAGTGTCTAGGAAGGATGGGGAAAGATATCATGATGTATTTACTATAGAGAAGTGCACAAGCCTCAGATGATTGCACAAATAATAATAAAGAAGCCAGTCATTGCGAACGTAGCCCAAGGATTGGGTGAACCATGTTAAATTTTATGTCTGAATGTATCTATCAGTTGGATGCCCATCCATGTTGCCATGGATCATGACCATCCCACAACCACCCTCGACACCCTCAATGTCCATGCCTAGTTCTGCGTTCTCCATCCTCCAACTCCTGGAGGGTCGTTTTCGTTTCAGTTGCCTTCTATGCTACGACCCATACAATATAATAAAACACATACAAAATACAAACCCTACGATATAGTATACAACGTATGCTCATTTGAATTTTCAATTTTGAATTTATTAATGCAGTGCTCATTTGAATTTTCAATTTTGAAATTAATAAAGGCACCAACGATCGATGCCCATTCCAATGCAGATTTTGATTTTGTAAACCCTCCCAGCCTATTATTTTGAATTTGTAAACTTTCCCACCCATCCTTTTCGTTTTTCTATAATTAAATCATTTATGTGAAAATTTCTTATGATTTCTTGGTGAGGATCTATATCAATGGTTAGGAGGTTTCTGATTTTGAAGAAAACTGTAACTAAACACAACAACGAAAAGGTAAGCAATGCCAAGTGGAAGAATTCGTAATATAGTGTACTCTACAGACAGAAAGAAATGCTAGGTGTAATACCCCAAGGATGTGCCCCAGTTATATTATGAATTGTAATCATGTTTTGTAGGTTAGTGAGACGAGTATTGATAAGTTGGTGTGGTTATGTGTTTATTAGGTCGGAGAGCCTAATTGTTATAGGCCAAGAGTATTTTTTTGTGTATGTAATTATGTATAACATTAATAAAGATTAAACATCACTGCATTCATACCGACCACGAAGAAAGAGTGATGGGGAACTAAGCTTCCACAAGGTGGGTAAGGGAAAGGGGGTTGAAAGGTCGGAAAGATGGGATAATATTAGGGGCTTTTTTTCCTTGGGAATAATAATTTATTTTTATTCCAAAGTGGTGTGAATGGTATACGTTTATCCTAAGTTCCATGAAAAGGGAACACATACTTGATGGAGTGCATGCAGCTTAATGGGTGACATGTGTCAGCCCTTGCATATGAAATTTAACCCAATAATTGAGCCATGATGGGGGTTCGTTCTCCATTTGGGCATCCACTGTATGTCATGTTGTGTGTATGCATCTAATCTCTGCATACCCTCATGCATCTTTGAAACCATAAAATCGTAATGTTTTCCTGAGAAGTCGACGTATCTGTCATCTGAACTGTTTGAGTCTGTGTTCAACCTCTACGTTTATTCCTTATCACCCATCGTGAAACCAGTGGAAAACATGTGGATTGAGCCATGTCACATGTGTATCCTGTGATCCCAGCCTATCCTCCCTTGCAGATTCAATTCCATACCTGAACTGTCTTTGGGTTGCTGCCTTCTGTTTTTTCTGAGTTGAATTGTGTTTCTTTTATCCTTGCCTTGCGGGAATTGGGATAAAACTAGTTGAAGAAGAGGGTTTTCAGGACTATGGTTGAAAAGTCAAGTTGTCAAGTCTGTGAGCAGCTCTCTCCAGGTGAGAGAGTTTGTTGGGAAGTGGTTTTATCCCAAAGAGAGTCCAGCACCAGCTACGGATCTTTGAGAATTCCGGATCTGGCTTGTTGCTGAGACCTAGAGAGGGAGGTGAAGCACTGATGGACTGTGCTTCTGAAGGTGTATACTCCCGAGTGGAACAAGAATGTGAGGAATGAGATTTCGTGAGTAGTGGGCGTAAGAAGGCTCCTGGAGAGAATATTTTCGGTTGCTCTGTGTAGTTTTCCTATAACCTTAGCCTAGTCTAGGATTCCCTTGCCCAGGGTGGAGCTTAGTCCTAGCTTGGGGGTGACCCACTGTTGAGCGTGATGACCAGCATGGTCTGAGGTTAGGAGGTTTGTGGAATTTCTGCACATAGTTGGTGGAGTTACTACAGTTTCAAAGATAAGTATCATTATGTGTTTAATTTCAGTTAAAATGCATGTTTGTGATGCTTTTAATATTATCATGTATTCTATTGCAATGATATATATGTGTGTGTGTGTGTGTGTGTGAATGTTCCACGTAGTAGCATTGCCCGATAATGGGGTCGAGGACATTACAATATGGTATCAAATCCAAGGTTTCAATGCTAAGCCTTGATGGGTCGGATAAGTGGTCTTTGCACCGAAGGTTTCGAGTGGAAATTGTGTTTGGATGGCACCAATTTCGAACCTTAGAATGTTTCTGAGCGCCAAGGGGTTACTTGGTCGTGTTACGAAGCTCAGGAGGAGTAGAGATAGAATAAAACCATAGTTGGCATGGTATTTGACCATAGAGAGAGAGAGCGCTCAACAGTTGGGGTGTTGTATCCATAGGATCTATTTGGAAGGAGAGGAAAACCTTTACGACTGTTAGATCTAGAGAAGGTGCAGGAAGGTTATCCTAGAATACTTCAAGAGTTCGACAGACGGGAGAAGTGGAATGCGTTGAGGCATAAAATTCCAAAGGATATATACACCGTATATTGTAGGAAAAGATCTTGATCTTTAGATCTGTGTCGAGAAAGGAAAAGGAAAATCACTTCAAAGGATTTCAAGTATGGAGTGTAACAAACTCCTGAAGTCCCGAAGTAGATCACAACCATCTGATTGCGAAGGACACGTGTCGGTATATCGTGAACTCCGAGAGAAAGTGCTTTGGACAAAAGAGAGCATAGATGAGTTGAAACTCTCAAATCCCAAAGAGTCGAAGTGGTGAGTCATGATGACATCACCTAGAGGTGAAGTGCACACATGGTATGTGTGCCACGTGTATGTGGGTTTAGAACCCATGGAAGATTGAAATGGCATTTGGAATGTGATGAGTGTCAGCCATTTGAATGGGCCACGTATCAGTTGCTAGTATTCTACCATGTAGCATCCTATGTGAGCAGGGATAGTGGGGCCCGAGGTTACGTAACATAGTTAAAGGTTGGAGGACCCACAGTGGCGTTGATCATGATACATCAAGATCAACAGCTAGGAGAAATTGCGTGGATCCAAGTTGCACGAAAGAAAATTCTCCAAGGAGTTCTCGCAATCCAAACCACAGTTTCACTGAGGGGTTATGTGTCAACGTCAGGAGAATTGTGGCATGAAAGGCGGGTTAATACAAAATACAGTTGCATGCCCCCGTAATTGGGAAAACATTAAGTGATGTAACGTAATATCCTCACCTGAGGTGACGTGGAAGTGTTCGGAGATTAATGGTTCGAGGTTTGCGTATGTGAAGTCTTCTGAATTTTTGAAGTCCCGAAACTCAGATGCCTGAGGTTCCATAGAAAGTCTCATTCGTATGATGTTGGGTAGATGTGGATCGTTGATCCACCCTACTGCATGCGTTTGGTAACTTGGAACTCCAGGTGATTGTTCTGTTATGCTTGGAAATCTTTCGAAGCCGAAGGCCGAAGGCCCGAGTGTGTGCTTATTGATCTAGCGCTTGGTCACGACCCACGGTTGCGTGAGTTGGGGAACTGAGAGAAAGGGGTTAGTGCCCGAGAACTTAGTAGATTATAGCTCTGAAAGAAGAAATCTGCAGGAATTCTTGATTGAATGAGAATCACAGAGAATGAAAACTGAATGTTTTCTTGAATGAGATTTGTTTATGAATGTTGTGGGATTTTTTAAGGAATGATGACCTGACAAATTTTGGTTGTCTTCACATTGTGTTGCAGAAGTTTAACGAGTGCTAGAACCAAATAGAGTTTCCAGTGAGTGCAAGAAATGGAGGAGACATGGAATGCTTCCAGTTTAGAGAATGAATCAAAGGAATGAATGTTCATTTGGGAGTTGAAGGGTTGAGCTCCAATGGCCATGGAGAAGAGATAGATAAGGAATGGAATATGATGAAAATCATTGAATGATTGCAGAAAGATGCCCAAACTCACCGAGAAGATAGAAGAAATATCATGAAAGCTAAGGAAGAGTAGGGAGAATTCAACTTAAAGTTGATGAAGAGTCTAGAGAGAATAGAAAAGAAGTTGGACAAGGAGAGAGACTCGAGCAAAACATTGAGTCACCATAATTATGAGGGAAGAAGAACAAGGAGTGTTGGTAGAGACCATCATCACTCCCAAGTTCACTCCAAGAGGAGGCCACACAATAGTTCAAGCCCATCTCCTACAAGAAAGCATAGGAGATCTAGAGTGGATGAACTAAAGGGTGAAATGAACAAGATTAAGCCTCCTACGTTTGATGCATAACACAAGAAGGAGTAAAATGTCGAAACATGGTTGCTTGGCATGAGGAAATATTTCCAACTGCATAATTATTCCTCTCATGTATAAGGAAGAATTGTGATTTATCAACTGAAACGAAAAGCATCCATGTGGTGGGATCAACTTGTGCAGGTGCAGCACATTAGAGAGAAAGATATCACTTGGAGAGAATTCAAGAGGTATTTCGAGAAGAAATACTTGACTAAAATATATTATGATAGAAATATGAAAGAGTTCTTTGAAATCAAGTTGGACAAAATGACCATTGATGAATATGAACAAAGATTTTTGGAATTACTGAAGTATGTTCCTTTCATCAAGGATGAAACTGTCAAGATTCAAAGGTATCTGAGTGGACTTCCACCTTCCATTGGGGACAAGATTCAGTATGATGACCCTAAGACTATGGAAGAAATGATAAGAAGATTGAAATGTTTATATGAGAAGCAAAGAGAAAAGCCTACTTTTCAGAAGGCTTGGGATGACCAGAAGAAGTTCAAGAAAGAGCAGATGTAGAAGGCAAAAAAAATCCCTTTTTTAGAAGCATTCCTCAAGGATAGACATCATTTAGAGAGCCAAGAATGGCTGACGTAGGGGGGAAAAGGCCAAGGAATATGCCCATTCAGTGTTGGGGTTGTCAGGGAAACCATAAGTATAAATATTGTCCCCACAAAAATGGCAAAGTGAGAGCTATCCATAATTCTCAGCAAGCTAAAACAGTGGAAGACATGAATAGTAGAATGCCAAGGATCTACATAGCCCTATACAACAAGAAAGTTGAATATCAGTCGCACATGATTAAAGTGGAAGGTATGATTAACAACCAGCAATTTACTATTTTAATTGATTCAGGGGCTAGCCATAGTTATATAGATCCTAGAGTGGTGGAAATTTTTCAATTGTTGAGAAGAAAACATGAAAATTCTTGGTTAGTGAAGATGGTTGCGGGAACCAAGAGAAAAGTCACTGAGTTAGTTAAGTCATGTCCAGTGGACATGAATGGACTGAGAACAAAGGCTAAATTGAACATTTTTTCTGTAGGTTCTTATGACTGTCTAATTGGGATGGACTGGTTGGACCAACACCATGCCATCTTGGACTGTCGTAACAAGGCATTCACTTGTCTATATGAGGAAGGAAATCAAAGAACAGTCCAAGGAATTCCCATAGTTGTTTCTATCAGATAAATCTCAATAATACAGCTGAAGAATTGCTACAGGAAAGGTTCTCAATTATTTGCAGGCCATGTGGAGGAAGAATCTAGGGATGAGGTCTCAAATACTAGAGATCATACGATACTAAAGGATTTTGAAGATGCATTTCAGGAGGTACCCAAACTACCCCCGAAGAGAGATATTGACTTCTCTGTAAACCTTATGCATGTAGCAGCTCCAGTGTCAAAAGCTCATTACAGCATGAGTACACCAAAGTTGAAACAGATGCAATTGTATCTTGAAGAGCTTCTGAAGAAGGGGTATATACGCCCAAGTTTGTCACCTTCGGGTGCCCCAGTCCTGTTCATGAAGATGAAGGATGGGACATTGATATAGTGTATCGATTTCAGACAATTGAACAAAGTCACTGTAAAGAAAAAATATCCTATTCCGAGGGTTGATGACCTCTTAGATCAATTGAAGGATGCAAATATATTTTCAAAGATAGACCTCAGGTCAGGATATCACCAGGTAAGAATAAAGGATGAAGACATCAACAAGACTACCTTTAGAATAAGCTATGGTCATTGTGAGTTCACAGTGGTGTTGTTTGGACTGTCGAATGTACCCGTTGTTTTTATACTCCTGATGAATGGTGTATTCAGGGAATATCTAGATAAGTTTTTCATAGTATTCCTAGATGACATTATGGTGTATTCCAAGTCATAGGAAGAGCATGAACAACATCTGAGGATGGTGTTGAAAGTGATAAGAGAGCATCAATTGTATGTCAAGTTGAGCAAATGCTAATTTTATCAAAAATAGATCTATTACTTGGGGCATATTATTTCAAAGGATGGGATAGTTGTAGATCCTAAGAATATTGAGGGCATCAGAGAATGTTCAATGCCAAAGAACATGACAGAAGTCAGATCCTTTATGGGTCTAGATATTTATTACAGAAGGTTTATCACAAGGTTCTCAAGGATAGCTTACCCTATCACTTCCTTACAAAGGAAGGAGAATAAGTTTCAGTGGACACAAGATTGTGAGAGAAGATTACAACAATTGAAGAAACTATTAACCTATGCTCCAATCCTAAGAATTGAAGATATGAATGAATATTTTGTAGTGTGTACAGATGCATGTAAACAAGGACTGGGAGGAGTCCTCGGTCAGAATGGATTCGTAATCTATTATGAATCCAAAAAGTTGAAAGAGCACGAAAGGAACTATGCAACTCATGATTTGGAGTTGGAAGCCATAGTACATGCTCTAAAGAAATGGAAGCATTACCTCATGAGAAGGAATTTTGAACTGAGGACAGACCATAACAGTTAGAAGTATTTTTTTTATTAGCCAACCTTGAACGCTAGAGAGGGTAGGTTGTTGGATTTTCTCTGTGAGTATGATTTTTATATCAAGAATATCAAAGGGAAGAAGAATAAAGTGTTTGATGCACTCAATAGGAGAGTACATGAATTACATGCTACAGCCATTAGCATGTACCAAACTGATATTAAAAGAATAAGTTCATGATAAACATATCTGAAACTGTGAAATAGATTACACAATTTGTCATGAAGATGAAGAAGACATTTGAATTTGTGGATAATTAGCAAATAATTATGGAATGATATGTTAGTAGACTACATTATAGCAATGGAACAAACCTTTAGTAATTTGAATACATGGCCATTTCCGAAGACTATGTGCACCAAGAGGAATTTCTTGGGATCGGTTTGGGGAAAATAAGGCGAAGCACGCATTTCTCAGAGACGTTATTTCTTTGGATCTTGCAATGCAAGAATGGAGATGTGGATGATGTTTGTTACTTGAAAGTGGTCTCTTCATTCATATACAAAAGAATTCGATACAAAATAAAATTTGTTTTGTTAGTCATTTTGGACACAAAAACATATCTTCTCTCTTAGCATTGCTTTCTGTCTGCATAATACACTATATTACAAATGCTTCCACTTAGCATTTCTTACCTTTCCATTGTTGTGTTTAGTTATAGTTTTCCTCAAAATCCCAAACCTCCTATCCATTCATATAGATCCTCACCAAGAAATCATAAGAAATTTCTGCATAAATGATTTAATTATAGGCAAACGAAAAGGCTGCGCGAGTGGGTTTACAAATTCAAAATTATAGGCTAGGCGGGTTTACAAATTCAAAATATGCATTGGAATGGGAATCGATCCTTGGCACCTTTATTAAATTCAAACAAGAATAGTATATTGTAGGGTTTGTATTCTATATGCATTGTATCATCTTGTATGGGTCGTAGAGTAGAAGAAAGTCAAAACGGAAATGGCCCTCCAGGAGATGGAGGACGAAGAACACATAACTAAGCATAGACGTCGATGGTGTCAAGGGAAACTATGGGATTGTCATGATTCATGGCAGCATGGATGGGCATTCAGCTGACAAATACATTCAAACACATAATTTAATACGGTTCACCCAATCCTTGGGCTACATCCACAATGAATGGCTTATTTATTATTATTTGTGCAATCATCTGAGGCTTGTGCATTTCTCTACAATAGATACATCATGATATCTTTCCCCATCCTTCCTAGTCTCTCTGCATTGCAAGTCTCTCTCTGCAAACTCTCCCCTAACCCTTCATACATAGACACTCTCTCATTCACAACCTATTCTCTCAACAACAACAACAATCTATTTTTCCCAACCGATTACATATGTATACATAGAGCTTAGGGCTCAAAACCATACTAGATTATCATAAAACCCTATGAAAACTCATTATGAGTCATTACAACTCATGACAACACCTATTTGATCTGTTTTTTCCCTACCTTTGCATATGCATGCTTCTTTTCCTTTATTTTCTCTTTCATGTTTCCTTTAATTTATTTTTGTATACATGTTGTTTTTCTTTCTTTATCTCCTTCCTTTTATTTTCTTGTGTTATCTTCTTATGCAGTTTTATTGCGCTCTCAATCCTGAATGTGCCTCTACTGTGTGCTACGATCATGAATGTGACTTTCCTGTTCACTCCTCAACCCTTAGGATGTTTCTAAAAAATGTATCCAAATTGCGTCTCCAGCAATAGATTTAAGTTTTATTTATCAGATACGTTGTGATGAACTATTCCAGTGGAATATTCACGATAGTTTACATATCATGCTGCTATGAGGTTGGCCTATGAATTGGAATTGAATAGAGCATCTACCTTGGTCTTTTTGACCTAGATATTAATATGGAAATGAAGAAGATGAGAAAAATTTTCGATATCAATATCTAGGTCAAAACTACCAAGGTAGATGCTCTATTCAATTCCAATTCATAGGCCAACCTCATAGCAGCATGATCTGTAAATTGTCATGGATATTTCACTCGAATAGTTCATCACAAAATATCTGATAAATAAAATTGAAATCTATTGTTGGACATGCATTTTGGATGCATTTTTTAGAAATATCCTAAGGGTTGAGGAGTGCGCAGTAAAGGAACATTCATGATCAAAGCGCACAGTAAAGGCACATTCAGGATCAAGAGCGCAATAAAAGCGCATAAGAAGATAATGCAAGAAAATAAAGCAAGGAGATAAAGCAAGAAAAACAACATGTAGACAAAAATAAAGGAAAAGCAGCATGCAAGAGAAAATAAAGGAAAAGACACATGCATATGAGAAGGGAGGAAAACACACACATGAACTATGTGTTGTCATCAATTTTAATAAGTCATAATGAGTTTTCATAGGGTTTTGTGATAAGCTAGTATGGTTTTGAGCCCTAAGCTCTATGTATACATATGTAATGGGTTGGGAAGAACAGATTGTTGTTGTTGCTGAGAGAATAGGTTGAGAATGAGAGAGAGTCTATGTATGAAGGGTTAGGGGAGATTTTGCAAAGAGAGACTTGCAATGCAAAGCATCTAGGAAGGATGGGGAAAGATATCATGATGTATCTATTGTAGAGAAATGCACAAGCCTGAGATGATTGCACAAATAATAGTAAAGAATCCATTCGTTGCGGATGTAGCCCAAGGATTGGGTGAACCATGTTAAATTATGTGTTTGAATGTATCTTCCAGTAGGATGCCCATCCATGATGCCATGGACCATGTCCATCCCGCAACCACCCTCGACACCCTCGACATCTGTGCCTAGTTTTTCATTCTCCATCCTCCAACTCCCGGAGGGTCATTTCTATTTCGGTTGTCTTCTACACTACGGCCCATACAATATGATAAAACACATACAAAATACAGACCCTATGATATACTATACATCATATGCTCATTTGAATTTTCAATTTTGAATTTATGAATGCAATGCTCGTTTGAATTTTCAATTTTGAATTTAATAAAGGCACCAAGGATCGATGCTCATTCCAATGCAGATTTTGAATTTGTAAACCATCCCAGCCTATTATTTTGAATTTGTAAACCCATCCACCCAGCCTTTTTCGTTTTCCTATAATAAAATCATTTATGTGAAAATTTCTTATGATTTCTTGGTGAGCATCTATATCAATGGTCAGGAGGTTTTGGATTTTGAAGAAAATTGTAACTAAACACAACAACAAAAAGGTAAGCAACACTAAGTGGAAGAATTCATAATATAGTGTATTCTACAGACAGAAAGCAATGCTAAGCGTAATATCCCAAGGATGTTACCCAATTATATTATGAATTGTAATCATGTTTTGAAGGTTGGTGAGCTGAGTATTGATAATTTGGTGGGGTTATGTGTTTATTATGCCAGAGATCCTAAGTGTTATAGGCCAAAAGCATGTTTTTTCATATGTAATTATGCAGAACATTAATAAAGATTAAACATCACTGCGTGCAGATCGACCATGAAGAAAGAGTGATGGGGGACTAAGCTTCCACAAGGTGGGTAAGGGAAAGGGGGATGAAAGGTTGGAAAGAGGGGATAAGCTTAGGGGCTTAAGTCCTTGGGAATAATAATTTATTATTATTCCAAATTGGTGTGAATGGTATACTTTTATCTTAAGTTCGTGGAAAAGGGAACGCATACTTGATGGAGTGCATGCAGCTTCATGGGTGACATGTGTCGGCCCAGGAACATGTAATTTAACCCAAGAATTGAGCCATGATGGGTATTTGTTCTCCATTATGGCATCCATTGTTTGTCTTGTTGTGCATATGCATCTGATATCTACATACCCTCATGCATCTTTGAAACCAGAAAACCATAATGTTTTTCGGAGAAGCCGACGTATCCATCATCTGAACCATTTGAGTCTGTGTTTGACCTCTATGTTCATTCCTTATCACGCACCATGAAACCAGTGGCAAACCCATGGATTGAACCATGTAACCTATGTATCCTATGAGCCCAGCCTATACACCCTTGCAGTGTCGATTCCATACCTAAATTGTCTTTGGGTTGCTGCCTTTTTTTTTTCCTGAGTGGAATTGTGTTGCTTTTATCCTCACCTTGCGGGAATTGGGGTGAGACTGGTTGAATAAGCGGGTTGTCGAGACTATGGTTGAAGAGTCAAGTTTCCAGGCCTATGAGAATCTCTCTCCAGGTGAGAGAGTCTGCTAGGAAGTAGTTTTATTCCAAAGAGAGTCCAACACCAGCTACGAAGCTCTAAGAATTCCTGATATGGACTGTTGTCGAGACCCAGAGAGGGAGGTCAAGCACCGATGGACTGTTCTTGTGAAGGTGTATACTCCAGAGTGGAACAGGAATGTGGGAAATGAGAGTCTGTGAGTAGTGGGTGTAATAAGACTCCTAGAGAGAATCCTTCTGGTTTCTCTATGCAGTTTTTTGTAACCTTAGCCTAGTTTAGGATTCCCTTACCTGGGGTGGAGCTTAGTCCCAGCTCGGGGGTGACCCGCTACTGAGCATTATGAGAAGCATGGGCTAGGAGGTTCATGGAAGGTCTACACATAGTTGGTGGAGTTACTACAATTTAAATGATAAGTATCATTATGTGTTTAATTTCAGTTAAAATGCATGTCTTTGATTCTTGTAATATTATCATGTATTTTGTTGCAATGATATTTATTGTTAATTCTATTTAAGTCTATATGATGGTAGTAATTATATGTTAAATTCATTAATTTGATTTAATGTGCATTTTATGTATATATGTGTGTGTGTGTGTGTGTGAATTTTCCGCGTAGTAGCGTTGCCTGACAGTGGGGTTGATGATCGGGGACGTTACAATATGGTATCAGAGCCAAGGTTTCAATGCTAAGCTTGGATGGGCCAAATAAGTGGTCTTTGGACCCAAGGTTTCGAGTGGAAAAGGTGTTCGGATGGAACCAATTTCTAACCTTAGAATGTTTCTAAGTGCCAAGGAGTTACTTGGTCATGTTACGAAGCTCAGGAGGAGTAGTGGTAGAATAAAACCGTAGTCGACGTGGTATTTGAACACACACACAGAGCACTCAAAAATTGGGGTTTTGTTGCCATAGGATCTATTCAGAAGGAGAGGAAAACCTTTATGACTGTTAGATCCAGAGAAGGTGCAGGAAGGTTATCCTGGAAGCCTTTCAAAGTTTGGAAGTCAGGACAATTTTGTAAAATCTTGACAACTTTTTTTGATAAATAAAATGCATTCATTTAATTATAATATACTCATTTTACATATTTTGAAAAAGAAACATAAATTGGAAAAAGAAACATAATTTTCTCATCCTCTAGACAAGGATGCAAGCATCACTGGTTGTGTTTGTTAAGGTTCTCAGTGTACACTCTTGCACATCCCTCTAACGATATTTCACCACAAAGTTCATATTTGTTGATCATGAGCACCACTTTTCTCACGAGATATTAATCTTTTCTCTATCACTGCTATCATGGATTCTTTATTACCAATTCATTGATTATGAAATGACCCTTTAAACAATTTCATCATAGGATGTTCCTAAATAGGAACGCACATAATTTTATCCATTAATAACTCCAAAATTATAAGAATATTGTAGGTCACATTCCATGTATGACTCTAATCATCCATTTGTATCCAAAAATGACCCCTTTCCAAGGAAGAGAGATCATTTAGACTTCCATAATTAAGAATGAAGAATAAAATATGTAGATTCAGTAAGGGTTATTATGTCATCATGTATATCTTTACCTGGTAATAGCATGGTGCAAAGTCAAAGTTTTATCACCCATTTTAAGCCCAGTAAGGGAAACACATGCAATGTCTGTCACTTGGATCCTACTACATACCAACTCTCAAAATTTAGTTGCAAAAGAATAATGAAGAAATAAATGACCTTGAATTATATAGAAAGTTATTTTTCCATATGATTCAAACACCAATAAGAAAACATCTTTCTTAGTTACATAAAACTCTCCTTAACATATGCATTATTAGCAGAACCTTTATAATGATTTTTTTTCAAGATTGTTTATCAGGTTTGTTCTTTAACTTTGACTTCAAGAATGATAGTGCACTAAACATTCTCTCATCCTCCACTAGCTACATGTAATTTTGTTTTAGTCTTGACATCAAAAATATAATTTCATTAGAGGAATGTCGATCTCATGTTAATATGTATCGTATGATGAACACATAGGAACCTAATGCTTATACCATTTTTCTCTTTGCTTAGCCAAGTAGAGCTCATTTCCCCTTCTAAATAACTAATAAGTCTTTTCAAAGAAAACATAAAATAAACATAGTAGATACTAAAAGGTGAAGGTGCTTAAGTCACGCCACAAAGTGAAAGGAAATAAATTTGGTTCCTACCATAAGAATGCATAAGAGGATGAAGGTCCTAATTAATATAGAGATGAAAATATCTTAGGAAAGGGTCCTATATTTTAAAGAAGTCAAGTTTCAGTGCCATCACTCCTTCATGACCTCTATTTAAAATGGAAGTGATTGTGGACATCAAACCCTATTAAGGTGAGATTTTTGTTGTTAAATTGAATAATTGGTTGAAACAGTTAGAAGTGTACTTCAGTGTCCATAATATAGATGAAGAGTAGACACTTTCATTTGATCGATTGAAACTAGAGGGCCATGCACTAACCTGGTGGGAAATCCACATCAAAACATTTAGGTTGGAAGGTGATCCACCAGTAACAAGTCAGAGGTGTTTAAAACCCCCATCAAGTCCCATTTTTACCCTATTCAGTGTGCAGAGGACTAGTGGATCCGTTGTCATCACTTTGGGCAAAGGCATGGGCATAGTGTGCTAGAGTACACCACCGAATTTAGGAAGATGGTGATCATTTTGGGTATCTCTTTGAATAACTTAGATGTACTCCTAAAGTATCTAGGAGGTATACAAAGTCATTTGTGAAAGTAGGTATAGATGCACTTGAAACCAAGGACGATTGATGAGGCATGTGTAAAAGAAAAATACCTAGAGAAAATATGCCATAAGAAAGGATAACTATAACATCCCACTCTTGTGTGCACAGAGCAAACTTATTCTTTGAGGACACTTGCTTGGAAGTGATCTGGATTATTATACTATTGTTCGTTTGATTATGATTATGAAGCATTATGGATATGTTATTTTGTGTGTTTACATAGACAGGTGTTATTGACTAGGTTCTCTTGGGTGTGCAGGACTTGGGACCTCGAGGATGAAAAGGCATCGATGAAACCCCTTGGAATCTAGATCGATTCAGGGAGTCGACTATTGGGTTTTGATTATTTTTTATGTGACATATGCACATCTGATTAGATGTTATGATGATTGATTTTATTCTTGACATGATTCATTGATGATGTAGGCTGACGATAACTTGATTCTTGACATGATTCATTGATGATGTAGGTTGACGATAACTTGCCGACCAGACTCACATGTGGAGTAGAGGGGTTATGCATTATAACCAAAGATGTTGAGGGAGAAGTGTGAACAATAGCCCTGCAACATCCTACTAGCACTCCCATCATGGCTCGAATTGTAGGTTAACAATTACCTAGTTTGGGAAGACCCATGATGCCATGAGGGTAGACTACGATAGTCACTCACGATGATTCTAAGGGGTGTGCAATAAGGCAAGGGCCTTATTCCTTAGAGGCCCTTAGTCTCCCACAATATCACCTGGAAGAGTATTGAATCCAGGGTGTTTTTATGTCTACCAAGTCATTCAAGAGGTGAGTGGCACCCTTGGAGCATGTAGTGCATCCTGAAGGGCATGTTGTGCAAGAACGGAAAGAGGCAAGTTGCATCATTGGAGCACATAGTGCATCTTGAAGGGCACATCACACAAGGGAAACATAATGAGGTTAGTGGAACTCTTAGAACACTTACTGCATCCTAAAGGGCACGTCACGTTGTTAACTAATAAGTGAATAAACCTAGATGGCCTCAGAATGAATAATGTGATAAGAAAGATTTAAAAACAATTTCCCTAATAAAATGTCACTGGACCTAGGAAAATAAAATCTAGGTCTAAGTGATATTTGTGGTAAGAAAAATAAAATTAAATAAATAATAATAATCATTAAACTTGTGACAAGAAGGGGGTAAGAAATTCAAATAATTTATTATAAATAAAATTACTTTGGGGGTTTAAATTTAGGGAAAAAAGGGGGGGAAATGATTGTTTTGTTACTTGTGCTAATTAAAATTTATTAATTTAAAAGAAAAAGGTGATAAAGGTAATTTTCTACACTTGCTAATTTGATTTTTAGATAAAAAGGGAAAAGAGGGAAACTTAAAAGAATTAGGAAACTAAGGGAAAAAGGGGGAAACATAAAGAAAAAGGAAAATATAAGGAAAAAACAGAATGACTAACTTAGTAAGGAATCTTGTCTTTAAGACCTTTCTAAATTTAACTCAACTAGGAATTTAGTAAGGGCATAAGTCATTAAAATGTGTAAGGGAATATGGGGACACCTAGGAGCGATTCTAGGAATGCTTTTAGGTGGGTGAGGGAAATAGGAGTAATTAGATAATTAATGAAATTAATTTCTGGTGCAACTAAGGGGATGGGTGGCATGTGTATAGGGGAGGTTATTTCTGAATTAAATTATTGAAAAATAAATTAAATGGGAATTTGGTAAAGAAATCACTTAGAAACTCTATATAAAGGAGGGAGGAGGAGGAGGAGGAGTATGGATCTCTTCCTTTATGCATAACGTTACGCTGTAGAATTTTTTACTTGACTGACTTATCTTATGGGATTTGGGATACATAGCTCAGGTTCGAGTGGTAACTCGACCTTTTGAGGCGAGCTTGTTGCTAGTTGTTTTTGGGTTTAGAGTGTGTGGCCCCTTTGCGGCTCAGGGGTCTAAGGGGGGAGAAGATTACCCCTAGCATGGGCTAGGAGGTACCGGTGAAGTCACATTGGTTGGCAAGCAGGATCTGCATGGAGCATGTGGGACAACAACTCAGAGATGTCACCTTGGGCTATGGTACACATGATTTTATTTTGCATGGTGAATTAATATTGATCTTGCGTTTTCATTTATGTACTTTTGTTGTGTAAAGAAAAGTGTTTTACTTACTGTTTTTAATCGAGAACTTAAAAACATCATAGCTTTATGCTCCCTGCATCGATTTGATCTCCTTGGCCATGGATCCTTAATTGTTGTGATTGTTCTATTTGTTTTATTGATTATTTGAAGAGTGTGTGCTTTATCTTTCGACCTCATCCCTAGATCATCAGTCCACGCCTGAGGAGTCGGCCAGAAGTCAGATCGACGGTCATCACTTCGGTGTTAATACACCTATAGATCCTAATTCCCTACTTTTTTGTACATGGATGATGAGCAAAGAATAGTGTTTCCCAACTGTCTACCCTTGTTGATTGTTCCTTGTTGAGTGATTGTCTTGCGCCTTGTTGCGATTGATTACCTCTACTATTATTTATCCTCTCCCTCAAAAAACCACTTGTGATCCTCTATGTTTTGGTCTCTGCGTTTAATGCATTTCCTAGCGAAGTATCTCTAGGTTTTCCATACATTTCCTGGCAATTTAAGTCTGTGTTTGATACATTTCCTGGCGAATTTACTGTGTTTTATTTTTTATACATCTGGTCTGCTAATTAACTTTGCGATTATCACCTTTGATGGTGAATTGACTCTACATTTTTTAATACATATGGTCTGTGATTTATCTCTAAGATTTATTACTTTTGATGACAAAGTTTACTTTGCCTTTGGCCACACTCAACTTCATTTTAATTCGTTTTACTCTGCATTCAAAATTGTACTTTATACCTGTGTTTTCATAGCATTATAGGGAGTAGCTATAACTCTGCATTGATTAATGGACAATGATTCCTTTGATTGCCGACGGAGAAATCTTGAGTATTGACTGTGAAATTGATAGCTAAACTTATAGCCTTTGGATTGCGTTCACACTTTGCATTTTATATTACACTATATAGTTACACTTTACCTTAATAAGACTGTAATATCTTCTTCGCCCAACAATTTCTTAGTTGGCATTTATCATATCTTACACTCTGCGATATTTATTCTCACTATATATCGGTTTACACTAATTTCGTTTATCATATATTGCACCGTGCATTTTTACTTATGGAAGGACAGAGATATCTTATATTATTTCCACCTTTCAGATATTTAAATGACAACTTATATTATATTTACTTAGAAAATTTTTTTACAGTATTAAATTCAACAAACAATCAACCGACAACGAAACATACAATAACCTGCATGATAAAGACCTATAATTTAACTCTGCTAAATCCGCTCTTGTTAACTATGGTAAACATAAACGATGATACATTGTTGGATAAATTAATTTGGTGATCCCGCAAAGTGATTTTATTAATGGATAGCACATCATTTATTTTTGTAGCATAAAAAAAAAAAAATAGACATTAAAGCTAATGTACGACCAATATTTATAATATCTAATGTGTGGTAGAGGGTTAGTATTTAAATGGGTGAGATATAATACATAATCCCCTTAACTACCACATTCCTTGAGCAGGTTGAGCTTGAGGAAAATAAAGGTATATTGTTGTAGAGGGAGCTAATAACATTTATTACTATTAAATGATTTAGAAGTTTTGTTGTTAATTTACCAAATATAGGATGTCTTGTTAGACAAGTTATAATTTTGAGAGAAGAGGATTGTTGGTTAATTTAGTTCACTACTCACACTTAGACAACATGCTTAAAAATTATGGTTTAGGGTTGTTGCCGAGTAAATTAATAGCTTGCACCATTTGTTGAGCGATGTCATCTGCGTCTGGTCGACCCATTTCTTGGGGGCATAAGTGTAGTCTTCTTTTTAGTTATTTGGGCTCATAGCGCGTTGGATTTATCTTCAGTCCTTGGTCCAGTTAGGTTGTTGTGCCACAATTTTGGTCGCACCTATCACAGGGCGACCACATGATTCCTGAGGAGGGGATCATTACACGCCCTAACGGATAGAGGCGAATGATAACTTAGCTAGAATCTATGCTACCCGTTGTGGGTGTTTGTTTTTGGTAGTCATTGTTGGTGCCTGGGATGTAACGCCTTCATGCATTTGGTTGCACGCCATCGAGTTTCTAGTTACTGGCTGTCAAGGTCATTATGTCAGGATGGTGGATGTTTTCCTTTAGCTTGTAGGCATTGTCATGTTTGTGTCAGACACGTAGCCATTTCTATATTTCCGATTTATGCATGATTCACCCAGTTGATCATTTTTCAGTGCGTTGAGTCTTTGTTGTTTGTTTCCCGATCTCCGTGTGTGGGTTGTTTGTTTCCCGATGTCAGGTTGTGTCATTCAATTGTTGTCATCATTGCCTTCTTGCCTAAAAACCAAAAAAAAAAATCACTTTTTCTTCGCTTGCAGTTGTAACAATTGGGGCTTGACAAAAACCCGATGGTTCTAAACAAAATGACCACCATGATGCTTCCAACAATGGGAAGAAGTGGAAAGAAAAAGAAAAAAAAAAGAGAGTCATTGCTCATTAGTGCAAGGATCCAATTAACCATTGCAACCATTGTAATATGGATGGTCACATCGAAGATAAGTGTTGGAAGCTACATATAGAGATAAATCCAAATAACAGTAAGAAAGGATGCCAAAAAGAAGAAATCGTTAGCAACGGATTCCAATAACCTAGAAGAGAATGGCTTGGATGTGGATGAGAAACTTTTCTTCATGTTAGTGCAAAAGGAGATGAATTTGAGTAGCCTTCATCACACGGAAGTGAAGAAGATGACAAAACTCTTCCATATTAATATATAGGTCAAAAACACCAAGGTAGATTCTCTATTCAATTCCAATTCATAGGCCAACCTCATAGTAACATGATCTGTAAACTGTCATGGATATTCCACTGGAATAGTTCATCACAACATATCTGATAAATAAAACTTAAATCTACTGTTGGACACGCATTTTGGATGCATTTTTTAGAAATATCCTAAGGGTTGAGGAATGCGCAGTAATGGCACATTCATGATTGGAGCGCACAGTAAAGGTGCATTCAAGATCGAGAGCGCAATAAAAGCGCAAAAGAATATAACACAGGAAAATAAAGCAAGGACATAAATAAAGAAAAACAACATGTAGACGAAAATAAAGGAAAAGCAACATGAAAAAGAAAATAAAGGAAAAGAAGCATGCATATGTGAAGACAGGTAAAACACACATGAACTATGTGTTTTCATGAGTTGTAATGAGTCATAATGAGTTGTCATAGGGTTTTGTGATAAGCTAGTATAGTTTTGAGCCCTACGCTCTGTGTATACATATGTAATGGGTTGGGAAGAATAGATTGTTCTTGTTGCTGAGAGAATAGGATGAGAATGAGAGAGAGTCTATGTCTGAAGGGTTAAGGGAGAGTTTGCAGAGAGAGACTTGCACTATAGAGTGACTAGGAAGGATGGGGAAAGATATCATAATGTGTCTATTGAAGAAAAGTGCACAAACCTAAGATGATTAGACAAATAATAATAAAGAAGCCATTCATTATGGACATAGCCCAAGTATTGGATGAACCACGTTAAATTTTATGTCTGAATGTATCTTTTAGTCGATTTACCATCATGCTTCCATTTACCATCATGCTTCCATGGATCATGACCATCCCGTAGCCACCCTCGACACCCTCAACGTTCGTGCCTATTTTTGTGTTCTCCATCCTCCAGCTCCCGGAGAGACGTTTTCATTTCAGTTGTCTTCTATGCTACGACCCATACAATATGATAGAACACATACAAAATACATACCCTAGAAAATACTATACAACGTATGCTCATTTGAATTTTCAATTTTGAATTTATTGATGCAGTGCTCATTTGAATTTTCAATTTTGAATTTAATAAAAACTCAAAGGATCGATGCCCATTCCAATGCAGATTTTGAATTTGTAAACTCACCCAGCCTATGATTTTGAATTTGTAAACCCACTCGCCTAACCTTTTCGTTTGCATATAATTAAATCATTTATTTGAAAATTTCTTATGATTTATTGGTGAGGATCTATATCAATAATTAGGAGGATTGGGATTTTGAAAAAAATTGTAACTAAACAAAAAAAACGAAAGGTAAGCAACGCTAAGTGGAAGCATTCGTAATATAGTGTATTCTACAGAGAGAAAGCAATGCTAAGAGATAAGATATGTTTTTGTGTCCAAAACAGCTAACACAACAGATTTTCTTTTGTATCGAATTATTTTTCAGATGAACGAAGCGACTGCTTTCAAGTCACAAACATCGTCCACATCTCCATTCTCTGGTTGCAAGATCCTTATTTTCCCAAGAAAGAAAGGCTCAAAGCAATGTGTGCTTGCTCCTTATTTTCCCAAAATTTCTCCCAATAAATTCCTCTTGGTGCACAGAGTCTTCGGAAATGGCCATGTTATCAAATTACTACTGGTTTGTTCCATTGCTACAATGTAGCCTATCAACATATCATTCCAAAATTATTTGCTAATTATCCACAAATTTGAATGTCTTCTTCATCTTCATGATGAATTGTGTAATCTATTTCACAGTTTCAAATATGTTTATCGTGAACTCCGACAATTGGTACATACCAATAATGTCCAAAGGAACTAATCTCCATAATTGTGATACAAACTCTACTTAAAATTTCTCCAACCACAAATCCTACAAAGATCGAAATTTAAGACATAATCAAAGTTTCACTCTCATTGAAATTGCAAGCATGGTAGAATGATGGCTCGGAGGATTGAAACACTCCATAAATATTCCCAAAATAGGTTTAATTAAAATAATAAATGCCTCAAGATCGGGTTTCTAATGTGTTTTGTACTGATCAATACAAAGTATATGTGATGGGTTGGCTGATTGTGGGATCAGTTTGTTATTACAGGATCTTCCGGCTGAGAAGGGAGGTGATGCAGTAAGGAGTATGAGGCAAGCGAAAGAATTCGAGATCATGTCCTTGACATGATTTCTGCTGTCGCCCTACTTTGCCGTCGTCCTTTCTGGTGCATAGTTGCAATCCCAATTGACTTCTGCTCAAGCAGAGATCACCAACATTACTTTGCAACATGTCAATCTCTTACCCGTTGTTACAAGATATCATGAAATTTCATATCCCAATTGTTTCTACTTATCACCGCAACCAGAAAGTGAAGATATTACGCACACGAGCCCCTCTATTTTAGATGATTTAGGTCCTCTCGAATTATGGGAGCCACTCTAGATATAAAAAATAACTATTAGCAATCCATAATTCCTACATCTCTCATGAAACATTTTATCCACTCATATGTATCTTGCAAGCATGAATATTCCAAAATTCCCATAATTCCTACATCTCTCATGAAACATTTTATCCACTCATATGTATCTTGCAAGCATGAATATTCCAAAATTCTTCTTCAACATGCATGAAATTCTTATATATGGATTTGAATGTGAATATGATGCATGAAATTCTTATATATGTATCTTGCAAGCATGAATATTCCAAAATTCTTCCTCAGCATGCATAAAATTCTTATATATGGATTTGAATCTGATGCATGAAATTCTTATATATGGATCTTGCAAGCATAAATATTCCAAAATTCTTCTTGAGCATGCATGAAATTCTTATATATGGATTTGAATGTGATGCATGAAATTCTAATATGTGGATTTGAATCTAGGAGATAAAACATGTAATAGCATGGTGAGTTCGGTGTGTGAATATTGTCCGCTTTATTTAGGTAATCCCCTTAAAAAAGTAAGCACATGAAAACATTTGATTTCCTCCTTTTTTATTGAGAGCGCCCATCCTACAAGTATGTATAACTACATGTCTTCTATTCAATAATATTATCATGCTTCCACTGGTTACATTTAAATTTTAACTTTGTAGGTCCAAAGCATTCGATCTTATGGGTTTTAATTGTCACAACTTTTACCATCATTTCAATTTATCAAAATGTCTGAATATTTGAAGTGTAGATCAATGTTGCAATGATACCTTTGTTGACAATGCTTTGTATGGATATTAAACTCGAGGTTCTAAATTTTTGACGTGAAAATCACAAATTCATACAGATTTTACAAAATTAAAATTTCTTAATTCAAAATATAAGGTCAAGAATTTCAAACCTCTTTGTCTATGAATATGATGAATATGAGTAAACTCAAGATTTTTGCATTGAGAGTATCTAGTTTCTTTATATTCCACTATGACTGAGATGTTAGGCATCTGCAGTAGCTAGGTTCTCTACAAAACAATATGAGGGAGATGTTGTTGCACCTAAAGTAGCTAGTTTCTCTACAACCTAGTATTGGGGAGATGTTGATCTTGTGAGGTTCTCATTATGTTATTGAGCAAGCCCAATATGGAGAATAATTTGTCACTTAAGGTTATGTTAAAGACAAAGTTATATTAAAAAAAAAAGTCCTTTAATTATAAAAATAAAATTAACATTAATAAAAATAAAATTGGATCAATTAAAAGAAAACAATCAAAACATCAAAAATATTAATACCTTCCTAATAAAAAAAAATAGACACTAAGAAACTTGATCCCTTTCAATAATAGATTTTATATGAAAAATTATGAAAGTAAAACATTATATTATAAAAATAAATATGAATAAAAACCTAATATAATTATTATAATTTCATTTTTAAACTGGAATTGAATTTGTTATATATATACAAACTTATTAAGTGTTTATATAAAGATTAAACCATATAAACCATATATTTGGAATGAATGGAATCTATGTGTATGCACAATTTTATCAGAAATTAATATATGTAACATATTGTTATTGGCTAATCATTAAGTGTGGACATGAATCGATACCCCTAGATCCACCTAGATCTAGAACAAAATGAGACAGGACATGGTGCTTCCCCTAGGCTCTAATCATCGAATTTACTACCAAACAAAATACAAGAGACATACCTTTAAGTGTATCTTCCTTATGTCTTTGTCGTTCCTGTTTCGCTCCTGTGCTCTTGTGATACTGATCCTGCAGTGAGACACAAACCAACCAAAGTGAAAGCAGTAAAAGTATATTCAATGAAGAATTATGCATATGATCAAGGAATTATGCAATAAAATAAAGATAATTATGTGGGAAATAAGCATGCCACTGTATTATATTAAATAAAAGGAAGAGAGATTACAACCAGATGCCTTGATGTCGTAAGGTTCCTTCCAACAGTTCCTTGCTTCCCACACACTTTTTGCCGAAAATATTCTGAGACCATGGATCTGATAGCTACTCACAATCTATCTTGACAAAACGAATCCCAAAGCCAACATACCAAGCTAACAATCTCAAGCCAAATTTCTAATCTCAAAGGCTCAAGAACTTTCCAACCCAATCAAGCTAACTTCAAGCTAACTTTCTCCATGAGAACTCCTCTCCATTTATAAGATGAAGAGGATAAGGTGAGGAGGTTAGGATGATCTGACTAAATTATGAAAGAGATTAAGATCCAAACCATTGAAAGGCCACCTCACCATAGAAGCTTCTCCTTCTAGAAGCATCAAGAAAATGCTCATTTTTCTCACGTACAAAGGCCGTCGCACCCTAGATATAGTACAGCCTGCGGAAATTCTGCAACCCAGATATAGATAAAGGTGTGGAAATCACGAATTTTTGCACCCTGAATATAGAGAAACCTGTGGAAATCCTCCAAAATAGGGTTTTTACAGAGGAAAACACAACTTCTTCTCTCAGAAAAAGTTCTTCTCCCTTCTTTCTTTAGGAATTCAGGCCACTAACCCCTCTAAAGGAAACAGATAGGTTTACATCATTAATGGTCATAGGGATGACGAAAATAATGTGTAACAAAGAGCCCCCCAAAGTATGAAATTAGAACAAAGTGATAGCTGAAATAGTTTGTCGAGTGTGTGTAGGGAACAAGGAACAGTCAGTCGAAAACCTGTCAACAAACAAGGAAATACAGTACAATAATATATCATCACTGAGGTAGGCATTCCCATACTCAGAATACAAATGACTCAAAGCATAAATGTCGACATGCAAAGATCCATGTCAAGTAATATAGGTCATGGCCACCAAACATACATTGTGGATCCATGCCAATATGATGCAAATCATAACATACCCACCAAAAACACACTGTGGATCTATGTGTTAAAGACTCAAATTTGAACATAGTCACGAGACATACCATGTGGATCTATGCAAGAGTAGAAACTGAATATACTCCAATGCAACCTGAATCTGTGAGAAAAGATCCAGGGTCTTCATCTCCACCACTCTATAGTACGAATCTAACCATGTGAATACATGTGATGAAGTCGAACATGGTAGAAACCACTTGATTACCAATCATTAGTGAATAACATTAACAAGTGAGAGGGAAATCACCATTAATTTCAATGACTCCCAAAGTACACTAGTACAATCTAATGAATGTGAATCAATGAGCTGAGGTCGAATACTCAGTGGAATCTTTCGATCAGTGATCAATGATGAAAACCCATTGTCGAAAGCAAGGAAACCTGCCATTGAGGCATGCAAGTTCCAAGGTACCAATTAGTTTCTAAGTCTAATTCTTGGATAATGAGTTGAAGTCGACCGAAAAAGACTCGTCAAAGGAAAGCCTTAATGTATCCTCCATCAATGACACGAAACGGGTAAAAATATTTGATGTAGATCATAGTAACAAGTGATTCAGGAATAAATCAGGGATGGTTGATGCAATATAAGGCTTAAGGACTGCAAAACTGGACGACGCAATAGAAGTATTTCCGGCTTGAATTTATTTTTGAACATATTGACGACACGACAATTGTCTTGGAAAAACTAACTTAACAACAGGGATAACATACCAATTTGTAATCTTATAAAGGAGTATGATCAAAAGACAAGTGGATTTTCCAACCTAGACACAAATCAAGTGAAAGGGTATCATGCTCAAAGGTGACTCTTCCATAGAATATAGGTTTAGATACATTTATTTCCCAATTTTTCCCCCACCATTTATGGCGAGTACCTCTTTATTTTTACACAAGCTTGAGGAGGATAACATATTCTTGAAATGTAAGCTCATCCTTTGGATGAGTCTTTAATAGTATGTTTAAATAACCCTAGGAAGGAGTGGTTCAGTCCCATATGGGCCTTTCGATGTTTGTTTTATGAAGCCAAAGAAAGAAAACTCATGGGTTTTTCATGTTTAGAGAGTTTGAAAAAAACTTAAAGGAAATTACAAAATGTTTTTTTTCGTAAATTAGTCTGATGAGACTGAAAAAGAGATAAACTATCACTCAACAGATGCACTTTCTAATACTTTAAAGAGCATGAAAAGAACAGGATCGCTCGGTAATATTTTCATGTTTAGAGAGTCTGAAAAGAGCTTAAAGGGAACTCTAAGGGGTTCATTTTTCGTATAACCTTTACGAGTCTGAAAAAGTGATAAAAGTATACTCGGTTACATTCTCCCGTATTTACGATCATGAGAAAGAACAAATACTAAGCTCAGTAACTTATTCTCTTGTATTTACGAGCATGAAAAAGAACAAAGACTAAGCTCGGGATTGTTTTCATTTTTAGACAAGCTCTAAAACAAAACAAAACTATACTTGGGATAGATTTTGCTTTTAACAAGCTTAAATCTAAACAAAACTATGCTTGGATTTGGTTTCATTTTTACACAAGCTTGAACAAGAGGAAACTATGCTTGAACCTAGTTTCATTTTTACACAAGCTCGAACTAGAGAAAACTATGCTTGAGGTAGGTGGTTTCATTTTTACACAAGCTTGAACCATAGAAAACTATGATTGCGACTTCCCAATGCATGGTTCACAGATTCGCATGGTTGGTACTTAGCCCCCAGCTTAAGAATTTAGTGGCTCAACCTCAGCATGAAGTCCAGAGGTTGGAACAAAATGCCTCCCAAGCTTCATTTCATCCAACTGAAAAGGTGAATGAAAAGAAGATTCAAATACTAGACGAAGGACTTGACTCAAAATAGAGAGGGGGAAATTGTTTCATTTTTTTTATGAGATTGACATAGGATAAGAACTATGATTAAGACTCTAGGTGTAATCCCCAAACTGTTGTTTCATTTTTTAATGAGCTTGACACAAAAACAATAACCATGCTTGTAACCTTTGTTTCATTTTTTAACGAGGTTTCCATAGAGAAGAAAAACTATCCTCGTAATTGGTTTCATGATCATGGCTTCCAATATGACAATGCTCCGGAAATAAACAATGTCAAAGGACAAAACTCGGTCATGGCTTCCAAGAGATCTTCATTTGATGGAAGAAACACACTCTAGAAATAACACATGTCGATGGCCGCGATAGGGGTAAGGAGGTCAGGCTCCAATAGCCCTACCGAAGATATCACCATGTCAAATACCGAATCTAAGTCATAAGAGACTGAGCTTATAGTGCGAGGCTCATTTGCATTGGCAACTGAAGGCATGGGAGACAATGCCACATAATTGACCTATGGTAGGGGTGATATTGTCTGCATATAAGAACCATTTGAGGTAATCCAATCAGGACCGATGAATGAAATTTGATCAATAGTCACAATTCTTCCATTGTGAGGGAAAGATATCACACAAAAAAGAGTGGACACAATATCTTTCATGGCATAGAAACAATCCCACCCAAGGATTAAGGAAAAATCCAAGGGTTCTTGGACTACCATTATGTCAATGAAGATAGTTTTCTCTCCCAAAGTTATAGGAAATTGAGGAAGGGTCCCTAAAGGTTGATTGGTTCTTATGTTAAAATATAATAGACTCTGCGTAACCAATGCAAGCTAGGGATAACCCAAAGCCTACCAAGCAATAGAAGATAAAATACTAATGGACGCACCTTCATCTATCAACATCTAGGGAACGTCCTGACCACAAACCTGTACTCTAATCTAGAAAGGAATGTGAGAGGGAAGATGAGGTCTAGTTAGCACACCCCAATTAAAAAGGATGGCCTCATTACTTGGAGGGGGTTCCATGGGAGAAGGAGGAATAACCCCCGACACGGTAGAGTCTGTATCAACGAGAAAAATGTGGGAAGTATCAGGTTTACTCTCGATCGAGACAATAGGATCGACCGATGACGAGATCAGATCAACCACTTGGGTTTCATTCTCCAAGGGGAGAATGGGGTCGATGGGTGGAAACGAATCGACCGCTTGGGTTGCACTCTCTAACAGGAGAGTGGGATCGATCGAGGATGGGATTGGACTGACCACTTGGGTTTCACTCTCTAACAAAAGAGTGGGATCGACTGAGGATGGGATCAGATTGACCACTTTTTCAACTGGATCAACTAAGGACCTAACCAGATTAACTACCTGATCAACCAAACTGACCGATGGGGGAACCAAATTGATCATTCCATCAACTGCATGTAGGTTGAGAGAAAGATTTCAATAAACAATTGGAAGTTGAGGTGGTGAAACAGTCATGTCTTCCAGTAATTTCGAGGCTTCATCCATACGAGGGCAAAGTTGAATTTGATGACTCCCTCTGCATAACCTACAAGGAAACTTGACTCTACTTTTCTTCTTCCCAAGCGTATTTTGACTAGTTGACGGGAGGTCATCAACATGTTGTTTAGAGGCTAATGACATGGGTTGGCAAGGGTGTATAGGCCATACTTCTATAACCTTTAATAGACCAGGGAAATCCTTAAGAAGATGGCTACCCTTACAAAGCCTGCAAGGGTACCTGGGTTTACGGGTTGTTTGGGTGATCTTGACATCATCAACACTCCCAGCACAATCAATAGTAACTGGTTTCTTTCCAACACGTCCGAAAGTGATTGGAATTTTAGATCCTTGTTTATTTTTAGTCTTCTTATTCTTCCTTTTCTTCTTCTTCTTATCCACTAAGTTACTAGCTTTGGAGCTTTCACTCGACGAAGAAGATGAAATGGAAGAAGACCTTGCAAGTGGAGAAGGTGAAGAAGATCTTACTAGTGAAGAAGGCGAAGGATCAACATGAGGTTGATGTTCTTGGTGGAAAGTGCTTACAACAGAAGCACTAGCTGCATTCGAGATTACATGAGTGTAAAACAACCATATTGGTAATCCAATTGTGAGACCTAGAAGGCTCAAAGTAGTGATGTGAGGAGGACCAATGTTCCCGTAAGAAGGAAAAACAAAAGGATCCCCTGGAATTGGGGTTCCTTCATTGGTTGTTCCGAGAATGAATGCCATTAAATAAAGATACAACCTAGAGTCTGTTAGGGATAACAAACAACACATGCTAAAAATCTAGTAAGAAAGAAAGCAAACAAAACCTTATCACAATGAGCACACTAGTTGGTGATGAAATCCAATGTCGCGAGAATAAATTAAAAAGGGGATGAGATAGAGCGGGTGGAAAAGTTACGTTGACGACCTGCTTAATGGACTTACACCCTGGTGCAAGCTCCCATACATAATCGTGGGTATACCCTCCAGGTACTGTGAAGAATTTCCCCTCCACAATCACCTTGTGTAAAGAACCTAAAGAGAAAGGCCACTAAGATTACCAATTACTATAGTGATGCCTGGGGAAACAGTCAATAGTCTGATCCACGCGCAAAGGCAGGGTATCTAGCCCGAAATAAACTTGAAAGGTTTCCACTCATCATTGTGGGTATACCTTCAAGCGACCCCCATAATACTCACAATCTCTACACCAATACCAACAAAGCAGGGTGAGTAACTCAGTTAGTCTCAATGTGACCTCGTGATTGACCCTTGTGTTAGAAGGGCTTCCCAGGACAAAATGTAATAAGTGGATTTCACTGCCCCCTAATGCAAGATTCTATGTTTGTTTGCATCTTTGGAAATTTATCTTTCACACCTATTCCAAATCCCTACAACTAATCTAATGTAGGTTTGCTACCAGAAAATATAAAAATGTCTAATCAATTTTTAAAAGCCCTTTATTTATGGTTGTTGTTACTCAAGAGGAAAATGGCATGGACAATATGGTGTTTTGACCAACTCGAAAGTTATGTAAAGAGATGAAGATTCAATCTTTTCATTTCGATGAAAGCTATGCTACGAGAAGGAGAAAACATTTATCATTCCCATACGCACAATGTCCCAAAATTTTATTAAACTCATCAATATCAAGATTCTCAAGAAATGAGAAAAAGAGACTATACACCAATACATGAC
>JZKD02S2076786.1:24870-42682 GCA_000966675.3 Picea glauca | reverse complement strand
TGTGGAATTGTAAATGTTTCCTGTGAAGGAATTGTCTGTACAATAATTGTTAATATGGAGTAGATGTTAGCTCATAGAACCATGAATTTGTCAATGATTTCAGCATAAGAATGTCTGCGTAGTGCTTGATATGAATGAGTTGATATATGCTTAACATGGAGGAAACCGTGCTCGACTTATGTTGATGAATGAATCTAATTATACCCAGTTGTTTCTAGGGAGGTTGTCTTCCTTTATCTGCTTCCGGGAATGCCCCGGTAGGAATCTCTTCACAAAGATTTCCTCCTTGGAAAGGTTCACTAAGAACCCATAACAAGGGCTCGAATGCATAGGCTTTATTAACCCTGCATGAGGAGGAACGATTCTATTAAGATTCCAAGATAGTAGTGTCATGAGGAGTGACAAGTCAACGGATGAGATCTCGTCGGGTGAACCATAGTCATTCACGACCATTAGATTGACAAAAGTAATGAAGGCGTTACTTACCTTGCCCCTTCTTCCTCTATCATCGTGAGTAATGAAAAATTGGGACCGTAAATACCAAGACCTGAAACGACAAACCTAGACCATTGGATATCGATCCAATTTACCCGTCAGCCGTTGGATCTGGAGAAACTGCGCAGGGGTTAAGTACAGGGGTAGGCACGCGAGGAAGTGATCTGAGCCATCAGATATGGAGGAGAGATCCCGTAAATCATTGGATCGGGAAGATTTTCACGGCGTATAGCCTCTGAAAGGGAAGCATGTAGGAGAAGTGATCTGAACCGTCAGATCTTAGGTCATAGTCCTGACAGCCGTCAGATCTTGAGAAGTTACACCGGAGTTAAACTCTAGTGCGCAGAGGAAGAGTCCTAGCCATTGATATCGGAAGGACATGTGTCAACATCCCAGAGAAGTCATCGAGACAATAGGGTCATCGAGGTTTTTGTTGAGTCTGATAATCGAGGCCTTGTGGTTCTCGAAATCTCGAGAATGTATCCTAGCCGTTGATCTCGGCAGGACACGTGTCGGCGTTCTGGGAGGCATCGAGATTTCACTCATCGGAGAATTTAGGAGTGTAGAACCGTTGCAATAGGAAATCGCGATCCGTGATTTCCCGATAATATCTGAGTTTTCCAAAACGTAGGGATACATGGCAGAGGATCCCGAAGAGTCAGAGATCGGGGAAACTAGGTTCCCGAAGACAAGAGATTCATGCAGAAGGGAATCACGATACGCGATTCTCCGATACAATCGAGACCGTCCATCGGAGGGATAGGTGTTAGAGATCAAGCGCCATTGGCATTTGACATATCAGGAAATCGAAATCTCTAAGGACAAGAGACACGGGATAGGATAAGTCACGAAATCATGAGAAAAGGATCTCAACCGTTAATCCTGGTAGGACGCGTGGCAGGAGATCTGGGCGAGTCGGCATTTGGAGCATTGGGTTTTCCAAAGGCAAGAAACTCTTGCATACAGGAATCGCGATCCGTGATTTCCCGACGTGATCATAACCGTTAACCCGAGGGACGTGTGTCCAAGGATCCTGAAGAGATTGGGGTTCGACATTTCGGGATTCTTGGTGACAAGAAACTCACGACAGGAGGAGTCGCGAAATCTTGAAATGCGACGGTCCCACAGTCATAGCACTCCAGTGGAGGACGGGTGTCACTCCATGCCATCATAAGGAGTGGGGGCCATAGGCGCCAGAACAAGAGACAGGTGTCGGAAGACCAAGCTTGGCCGTGAGTCAATGCCAAGTGGCATCGCGGATCAGAGTATCGGAATTTGCTAAGGCCTGTGCATCATGACATCGTAAACCCCGAGACCCCGATGGGTAGCTATAGAGTTGAGGTCATATGGTAGCAGGTCCTATGGACCAGGAATTGAACCAAGAGAGCTAATGTGTAAGGAGCACATCAAAATTTGGAGGATCGCGAGTCATGGGGGTGAATAAGTTTTGGGCATTAGAAACCCCGAATCTCGATATTAAACCAGGGATTGGCGTTTCTCTAATGCAGGTTTGTGGGAGATTAACCCAAAAATTTTAAATTATGATAGTGGGTGTGTTAGAAGGATGCATAGGCATCGGTGGAACCCCTTGGACTCCGGATTGAGTCAGGGAGTGTGCTATTTGGGTTGATGTATTTACTATGATATTCATTAATTTGATGATATGATGTTGACATGTTATGACATGATTGTTGATGATGTAGGTTGATGATAGCTTGCTGACCAGACTCACATATGGAGTAAAGGAGCCACACACGAATTCCAGAGAGGTTGAGGGAGAGGTGTGGACAGCATCCCTACCACAGCTTACTAGCACTCTCGTCGTGGCTCGAACTGTAGGTTAACGATTACCTAGTTTGAGAGAATCCACGATGCCATGAGGGCTGACTGCGACAGTCGCTCATGATTATTCTAAGGGGTGCGCAATAAGGCGGGGGCATTATTCCTTAGATCCCTTAGTCTCCCACAAATTCACCTGGTGGAGTGTTGACTCCAAGGGTTATAGATGTCTACCAATCAGTCAAGTTGGCGAGTGGCACCCTAGGAGCACGTGGTGCATCCTGAAGGGCATGTCACACAAAAGAAACACAAGAAGCGAGTGGCACCCTTGGAGCACGTGGTGCACCCTGAAGGGAACGTCATGAAAAGGAAATAAACGAGGTGAGTGGCACCCTTGGAGCACGTGGTGCGTCCTGAAGGGCACGTCGCAATGATGTTGATGAAGGAAACAAACCTGAATAGCCCTAAGACAATAAGGCCTTAAGAAATCCTTAAACAACTTCCCTAACCAAGTGTCGCCCGGTTCAGAATCTAAGTCCTAAGTCTAAAACTTTTCTAGGGTAAAGTCTAGTCTAACCTTAAGAAAAAGACCCTAGAATAAAAATAACATTTTAAACAAAAACCCACTTAAGTACTAGTTTGGCCTTCATGAAATTCTTGGGGTAAATGACGAGAATAAGAATTTAACTAAAACTAATGGTGTTAAAATTTTGCAAAGAAGAAATTATTTCCTAACTTGTGAAAGAACAAAAATATATTAAATAAATAATAAATGGGAAATAGTTAATAACGCAACTGCCATTTTGGGCTTTAATAGAAATGGAATGATGGGAACATAGGGTAAAAAGCAAAGTCAACATAGTAAGGAATCTGCAATTAAGAACTTTCTAAAATAAACTAAATTTAGCAACTTCATTTTAGGGAAAGTTATTAAAAGCATGTAAGGGGATCTATTAACACGTAGGAGTAATTTTAGGAGTGACTCTAGGTGGGTGAGGGAAATGAGTCTTTTAATAAATTTAAAGAAAATAATTTTGGAGAAACATGGGGGATGAATGACACTTGTACGACAGAGAATTTTTAGAGGGTTTTCATTAAATCTTAAAATAAATGTGATTTAGGAAAGTTGGTGTGTCTCAAAACTCTATAAAATAAAGGGTGATGAGGAGGAAAAGGGGGGATTGGTTATTAGCATAATGTTATGCTGCCAGATTGTGACTTGACTGATTACTTTTGAAGAGTTGGGATTTTCTCAGATTGGATAGGAGTGGTAGCTTTGCCTTGCGAGGCAAGCTGGGAAGCTAGATCTATCATCTGGATAGTGTGTGGCCCCTTTTCATCTCGGGGGGCTAAGGGGGAAGCAGAGTACCCCTAGCGATTGGCTGGGAGGTACCGGTGAGGTCTCAATGGTCGGTGAGCAGGAGCATCACTGTGCACGCAGACGACTCTCAGAGCGAGCGAACAATAGACCAAGGTATGCATTTCATTAAATGGTAAAAATGTTGTAGGATGTATGATTATATTCACATGTGTGTTAAGTAGTTGAGAAATCGACTGGTTTTATGACTCCACTTTTAAAGTACCTTGTGATTGTAATGATGGCGAAGTTCCTTATTTTTGTGTTTTATATTCACCGGTTGAATAATCTTGCGTTTTATTTACTGTTGGGTGAGCGCGCATTGCGCGCATTGTGTTTCATTACTCCCTCACAACTCGACTCTACGATTGCTTTTAATGGCCATTTTTGTTTGAGTATTTTAACTTTGCTTGGTGTTATTGACGATTTTTCTTTATCTTGGGCCTGTGCCCACTCCTATGATCGTTGGAAGCTTTCAATTCTGTGGTTGTTTCTGTGTTGACTTGTTTTATTTCTGCATTGTCCTCTCGTATCGGTGGTAAAATCCCTGCTTCTGTGCTGGTAGTTGTGGTAATATATGCAAATCTATCTATATACATGTTATCCCTGTTGTTGTAAGTCATTAGGGTTGAGAAAGAAAATGTAGATTTATATTAATAAATTGGTAGGATGAATCTTCAACGATTGAATGGCGATGGCTGTTGACCTAGCTCTGCATTTTATTTTTGGTTCTAATTCGCTGCGACCTAATGGAGAGTAACCGTACCTTTGATCACTTGATCTCTGCGATTTGTTTTTTTTTTATATCTTTGAAATGTGATGAGTTTCTTAGCGAATTGGGGAAAGTGTCCCACGCAATTTCAACCATCAATTGCTGCAATTTTCGTGTCACCTCTCTTTGCACTTGCATTGATGTTTCTCTATGATTTGGGTGCAGATATCCACCCGGTTTCCAATCACCCTGACCTCTGCGATTTGGGTATTAGATCTAATTTTCCTTCGTAAACTACACTTGCAATTGGATTTCAGTGGTTAAGAGTCAGTGTGTTTTCCTTCGAAATTCAGATCTCAGTAAAATTTGGAACTCATCTCGTTTGGTTTCTTTCTGGCATTTCGCTCAGGTATTATTTGATTTTTATGACTAGTCGATCTGGAAATTGTCGTTATGGCTTCAAGTGTTGTGCATTTCCATTTCAAAATTGGGATATGAGATTTAGTTTTGGCAATAAGCATTGGCCTTTCTCGTTTTTATTTCGCTGAGTTTTATTGGGAGCCTTTCTCTCTTTTATTCCGTTGAGTTTTTATTTTGCTTCATTTTATTGGGATCCTTTCGGTTGTTTAATTCGCTAAGTTTTATTTGGAGCCTTTCTCCTTCAGAATGACAAAGGTTAGTGATAGTAGTTTCCAGCCAGCCGAGGGATTCCTATTTTAATGCTTGCGTTACCGTTGCCTATAGTCAAGTGTTCTTAACACCCCTCAATGCTATTTATGTTTGCTAGGTTTCCGCTCTTGATAACTGACAAGTAGCATGTTAGTATGCTCCAGAACCAACTACCTAGCTAGCTTATGTAATCATCGATTATCTCAATTACAATCATGAAAAGCCTTTTTGTTTAAAATACCATGCTACGAATTCCTTCTACAGTCCAATTCACCTAATGTTTCCCTTGATTTTAATGGATCATGTACATCATCAATTATGTTATTTACCATGTCTTGTAATGAAAAGTCATTAGTAGTTGATTTACAATGCTAGTTTATCATATGGTGAGCATAACTAGAAACACCGATTATGTTACTTTTAATATATTTGTAATGACAAGTCATTAGTAGTAAATTTACCATGCTAATTGATCATATGGTGATCAGAATTAGGAACATCAAGTGAAATTAAAGGAACATGATTTCCAGCTGAAATAAGGGTTACGATTTGCAATAAAAGAAATTCTTCTACAATMTGATATACAACATGTTCCCTTTGATTTTAATTTATTGGGTTAATCATCAATTAATTTATTTACAAGTTTTTGTAATGAAAGCCATTCTTATTCTAAGTTACAATGCTATGCTATTATGAAAGTAAGTACATGGTTATTATGGTCAAGTTTTGGTAGTTCCATTGTAGGGATAACAATAAAGTGCAAGGTTCTTGTTATTAAATTTCATGTTGCTTTAATATAAAAAGAAAGGATATGGTTATTTATGTCATGTCATTACAGTTCATGGTAGTGATAATAATAAAATGCAAGGTTCTTGTTAAGTTAGTTGCAATGCTATTATAGTATACAAGTAACAATGTGGGTATTTTTCTAGATAGGTTAGTATTGTTCCATTGTTAATAATAATCAAATAAAATGTAAAGTCATTGACATTTTAATTGAAAGGTGTTTTAGAGTATAAAGGTGAGGATATGGTTATGTTATGCTAAGGATTAGTGTAGTTTCATTTTTAATAACAATAACATGTAAAGTCCTTTTCATTTTAATCGAATGTTATTGAAATATGGAAGGTGATGACATGGATATGTCATGAAACTACTAATATAATTTCATTAGGAATGATGACTTATAAAAAGAAAGGTCCTTGAATCTAAGTGCAATCATTTAGTAGATTTCATTAAGGGGGGTTGCAGTTAACTAATTGTACATTATTTAAGACTGGGTTGGTAACTCGTTGCTTAATGAAAACAAATGGAGTAATTGGTCTATGATTAAGGTCTTTGAGTCTCAATAGTGGATGGTCGATGTCAGAATCCTTCTGACTTGCGCCTCCCATAGTGGTAGTGGTTGTACTTGATTTTGTAGTTATTGGTTGTCTTGCATTGCATGGTCTTCTTGTGTCAGGCAGGATCTGGACACCTCCTTGTAGCCTTAGTATATACAGTTGTGTGTGTGATTATTTTCTACTTGAAGTATCTAGTGTTGTATCAAGAGTCTCGGGCCCTTTAAAGGTAGGGTTCCACTCTTGTGACACACTTGATGGAGATTACTAGTTTATGCCTGAGCAGTCGGCCAGGAGCCTATCTGACGTTCTCTCTCTCCGAAGTAGAGGACTAAGATTAAACGCCCTACTTTCCTGTGCAGAAATAGTAAAATCTACTAGTATGGATTCTTCCTTCTGTGTTCATACTGTGCATAACCCAGTATGTTGTTAAATGTTTGTAGTTACTTGTTGTGCGTCGTATGTCTAAGGTCGTTTAATGCTTGCAGTTACTTGTTGTGCACCTCGTGTCTTCTTGTTGTGATCATGGTGGTTGTGTCTTGTTAGTCATCGAGTGGCGACGCAGAGTCAAGTGTGTTTGTTCCCTTTTACACGTGCACACACACTTTAATAAATAAATAAATAAATAAATTGTTTCCCCTATGAAAGAGTGGTTGTCGTAAGGAGGAGGTCGTTACATCATACCATGCTAGAAAAAAAATGATGCTACACACATAGTCTATTTGGTTTTCAGAGAAGTTGTGAGATTACATGGATTGCCCAAAAACATAGTTTCGGATAGGGATACTAAGTTTGTAGGACACTTTTGGAGGACTCTATGGAATAAGTTGGGAACCAATTTATCTTTTAGTTCAACATATCACCCTCAGATAGACAGACAAACTGATGTGGTGAACAAGATTTTGGGAAAATTGTTAAGGATTTTAGTCAATGAACAAGGTCATCAATGGGATCAGATTCTGGCACAAGAAGAATTTGCATTTAAAAATTCAGTTAATAGAAGCACTGGAAAAATTCCATTCAAGATAATATATGGAAGACAGTCGAGAGGGGTTGTTGAATTGAGAGAATTGAAACAAGATGAATTCAGGAGCACTGGAGTAGAATATTTTTCTACAAAAATGAAAAGATTTGATGATCAAGTTAAGAGGCAGATACAGGATAGTAATCAAAAGTATAAGAACATAGTTGATCAGAAAAGAAGGGAAGTTCATTTTGAAGTGGGAGATGAATTTTCAGCTCATTTGAGGAAAGAGAGGTTTCCAAAAGGAACATATAATAAGTTGAAGATGAAAAATATAGTACCATGTAAGATCCTCAGAAAATTTGCAGCAAATGTGTTACACGTCAAAATTACTCAGCTAGATAAGTGTCGCATATCCCTCTCAATTGTCGTAAGTGTCACGTCTTCCTTACAACTTTTGCAAGTGTCGCAAGTTGGTCACAAGTGTCGCAAATGATGTTTAGACATACTGCCATGTCAACGACACTAAGGAGACACTTATAACATCTCATATGCCTAATTTGAAGAAGGAGAACTGGTTTACTGAAGTCAATTAACTCTTGAAACCTGAAGAAAGTCCTGAAACAAAGGTTTTGAGGAGGATCGCTCCTCTATTTCATCCCTAGAAGCACTGGCGCTCCCCTACAGGGCTTCAGAGAGCGTTATAATGCTCCCTAGCCCCCTCTGAAGGAGTGTTGCTCATCTTGAAGGTGCTGGCACTCCCCTAAATCTTACCAAGGAGCAGTACAACACTTTGATGCCCCTTCTAAGGGAGCGCTGCCTAATCTAAGGTAGTAGTTGGCCCATTGAGGAGAATAAGGAGAGGATCTTTTGAGATTAGGAGGCAGTTGTGCTTGAATTCTTGGTTTCATCAAGAGATCCCTGATCTAAGGAGAAGGTTCCCAACTTGTTCTAAAGATAACTCAAGAGGTTAAGCTATTATTAACCTATATAAAGAGGCTCTATAATGGTGAAAGAGGAGAAAAAAGGAGAATCACACCAAACTTATGATCTCATAAGTGGTGTTGGAACAGAGCTGATGGGAGAAGAAAGGGAAGATATGAAACTTATGATCTTGGAGGAAACTCACAGTCAGCCAAAGGAGAGTGATCAGTGAAGATGTTGTTATCCATGTTGTGGATCTATCAAGCAAGGGTTAGACGAAGGGGACTTGACGAAGCTGTCGCATTCTCATCTACGATTGTAAGTATTTTTGTCGTTACTCTCATCAATATGACACGCTTGGCTTGTTTCTTTCTAGTTTGTGTCTAATGTCAGATGAACTTATTGTTAATTGATAGATATGTTTTCAAGATAATATCAATAGAGTACGAAGTGGTCATATCTTTTTTTGTCCACAGAACTCAGCGAGGAGAAAAGGATTGGAGCGCAACTAGAAGCGTGCAGGGACAAATGTCGATAAAAGGTACTTTTGTCATCCTTCCTTCTCATGTGTTAGTTTAGATAGATTTGAAAGGAAGTCAATGTCCATGTTAATCATTTTCTATCTAGAGTTAGGGTCAATCTCTTAGAGGCAATCTACCTGTCCACAGGGAGATTTTCCTACAACAGAAACTGGTGACTCCACTGGGGAGATAGTCTCAAATCGAAACTTCTTGTTTGGATTTTTCTCCTCATTGACATTGTTCTATCCCTTGATTGTTTTAGACCTAGTTCACTTCTCTTTTGATTAGTTTCATGAGCTGATTGGCTCCTTATCTTATCACACTCACCATAATTGTCGGAATTGAATTGCAATTTTTTGATTTTTTGACATTTTTGGGACTTTTAGACCCTGGTGCCCCTGTCCTAGTGTTAACAGAGTGCTAATTCTCCCCCATACCCTTTCATAGAGCGATGTAATGCTCCTTTCCTTTGGAAACAGAGCGCCATCCCTCTCTGGCTCAAAAAAACCTTCCAGAATTGCTTTGTTAAGGTTTTTCCTCTGTGTCTCCTCTACTGAGTGACCTTATGAGTCAATGTTTCTTCTCTTTCAGCCTTGACATCCATCTTTTTGAATAATAAACATCTTATTAGTTGGATCTTGTAGCCTTCTTCACTATTTTCATTGAGTTGTTCCTGTTGAGTGAGGTTTGAAACCCATGCATCATTTTTCTCTCCTCATCAGCTGAGTAAAAACCCTGGTGAAGGTCATAAAAGGATTACAGACCTCTTTATCTCATTTTCAGTCAAGGTCTTTGTTCTTCAACTTCTTCTTTTGGGTGTGAAGTTTGTTTTTTCTCTTTGATTGTTTCTTTTCATTCACTTTTTCGTTTGATTGCTACGAAAGGGTGTATTGTTTGTGTGACTTTTTCTTGTTCTAGTTTGGTTTTCATTCATACAAGAAAGATAATTAGCAAGATGAGCATTATGTTGTATTGATCATCATTCATACACAAACAATAAAAAATAAAAATAAAAACATCTTTATGATTGATTGTGCGTATTAGAAGGCATTTAAAAGTTTTTTCATTACATCAGGATTTGATTGAGAAAAGAATTGTTTGAGGACACTCCGTGTTTGTGCTTGTTAGTGAAAAAGAACTTTCTCTCTCCCTTAGATAGATATTCATCGAAAAGAAATGATTGCTTATCATATTTGATGCATTCTTTGGGTCTGAGTCATAATTCCATTTTGTTTCACATCCATGCACCCCTTTGCGTAAAGAACAACCATAAAATCAATGCTCATTAAAATTTATCTACAACTTTTTCTTTTCTAGGATCCTCCACCAATAGTAGAATAGGCTTAATACTTTGGATTAGGGCTGTGAGCATAACTCTCCAAAGTTTCCAAAACAAACAATAGCATCCTGAGTTAGGGAGAGTAAATCCAGTTATCGTATAAGTCTGCCTGGAATTCCCCTCTCACACAGGGGTTACGCATGAGGTCACATTTGGGTAAGCTATGGGGACTAACCTTCCGTGGTTTAACTGATTGTGGTGGTCGGATCATATTATGGGGATCACTTTGAGGTAAATCCACAATTACTGCGTGGAAGCCTTTTAGTTGGTTCCAGGCTTGATACCCTGCTTGTATGTTCGGATCGGATTGTCAACTGTTCCCGCTTAGGGGCTGACTACGAATTGGTAACCTTAGTGGCCATAATCTTTAAGGTCTTACACAAGGTGATGGTGACGGGAAGTCTCACTGTACTTGGAGCAGACATTGCTCAAACTCACTCGGGCTCCTTGGAGGGTAAATCCACAATTACTGTGTGGAATCTTGCACCAAGGCGTAAGTCTGTTAAGCAGGTCGCCATTGTAATTGTTCCACCCTATTCCCACCCCTTCTGGACTTGATCACGTGACGTTGGATTTCATCACCAACTAGTACGCTCATCAAAAGAAGGTCCTGTTTATTTGGTTGTGATTCTTAGATTTCTTTTAGCGTGTGTTGTTTCTTTTCGTTAGTTGGCCATAGATTTCTTTGGTCGACTCTTTTCCGCCAACATCGACACTCCACGTCACTTGCGGAGGCTACAGGGACTTCCTCCAGAGAATATGGAAGGAAACACCCCTCTACCCCCTCATTCTATAGAGGAATCTCCTCAACAGAGAGAGGTTAATAATGCTACAACTTCCCAGGAAGAAGTTCCCATTCCTTTGGAGAATTTTCGAATCGTCTCAGAATCTTCGGAAGCTTACCGCATTCTAGAGGGATACGAATGACAGATCCTCCACCTGAATTCCGCTGGAGAATTTGTGGTCATCCATCCTTCTGACATCCCGCCAGGGTATTCTCAAAACCCTTTATCTAGTGACCCCTTTTGGACTGCAAATGTAGTTCAGAGTCCACCACGCTTGGTGTCAGATCTTTATGGAATAGGAGAAGGTGCCAATGCATCTTTTTCCTATACTGTACCCCCAAATCACTTCACCGATACTACCACTTTTACAGCCACACCAACCATTGGCCCGAACATACCGTCCATTCACAAAAGGACTATTATTCCCCTCCAGATGGCCCATTCGACAATGACCCCACACATTTTGACTATCCCCATCGATAATGCGGTAGTTAATCAAGATCCGATTGGCACACCTATAACACCAAGACCTACACTCCCTTTTGGATTTAGGGCATTGAATTCTTCCGCTACCACCACTGCCCAAACCACTGCCCAAATTGTACTGGGAATTTCCATACCTATCCAACAACCTGGGGGGACTGGCCTTGGTGGTCCTAACCCGATTGGTAGCACCGGTCAGTCATTTACGTCTGGATTTCAGATTCCGGGAACTCTACCTCAAACTGGGGGGCATCATCCCTCTGGAGAACAAATCCCATTTGGAGGGAACCCTCATGATGGGGGGCATCCTCCCACTGGAGGACAAATTCCATTCGGGGGGCACCCTCATGCTTGGGGGTAGCCTCAATCCAGAGTACACCATCAACCACAAGGACAAAATGTGTCTGCTACACCCAATCCATGGAGCATCCCTTTTCAAGGAAATCCGCATGCCTCCATGAGACAAAATGTTCAGACTCCGCAGCAACCCCCTTATGGAAAAATGCCAAACCCACCCTATAATCCAAAAAACCCAACCGGTTATCCTCTGCTCACACATACTTCTCAAAACATCTCAAATCCTATGCACCTTGGTCAAAACCAACCTCATATGAGAGGGCCCATGAGTTATAGTTATGCACATAACCCAGTATTGGGCCCCACTGGTGTCCCTCTGTCACACCAACATTACCCATAGGTTAACTGACAACTACCTTTTTTAGCCACCCTGGACCTTTCAGACTTGTCTTGGTTAACGAATGATCCCATTTATCATTCTCTGGTTTGGCCAGCCATTCCAACTAAACTTCCTTCTGATATCCCAAAATTCGACGGAAAGTCTGGAGAAGACCCAAACAACCACGTGATGACCTTCCATTTGTGGTGTTCATCCAACTCCCTCATGGACGATTCGATTMRTTTGTGTCTTTTCCAACGAACACTTACGGGTTCCGCAGCGAAATGGTATATTGAATTACCACATGCATCCTTTCACGATTTCAACTCCCTTGCCATGTCCTTCCTCACAYATTTTCAACTACCCATTCAGTACGAKATGGGTACTGAACTATTAACCTCTCTTCGTCAGACAACTTTCGTACATATCTCCAATCATATCCATGAATGGAGAYGATGACAAAGGCTAATCAAAGCGGTCATTCTTGACTAATTATTAGCAGAATGGTTCACGAAATCACTGTTACCCCAGATTGCTCGTGATGTTKCCATGGGTGGCGTAGTCACCGAGGAAGAAGCCATTGCCYGAGCTCAGTACTTAGACTTAGTCTATTCACAATCTGGTACTCTATACGAGTTGATACTAAACACTACTCGTACCTCTAACGATCCATCCAAACCATTGACTGCTTCGCATGCAGATGGAGTTATTGGCTCCGTCAAAACTCAATCTACTACCTAGTTTGCTGGAACAATCCAGCGGCCTGCTTCCACGACTGCTCTCAGTTTGACTGCACCCTCTTCTACCCCACCTCAAACTCAAGTCTTTGATGTGAATGCGGTCCAATCAACCCCTTCACAACAACTTGGGGGMAAGAAAAAAGCGAGAAACAAACCAAAGAAGAACAACAACAATGAACAACCTAAGACCCAACCACAAACCCTTGCTGYCGGAAAAMAACCACAAAKAAAAATGAAATTCCCATGTCTCATTTGTGGTGATGATCACTACACTCGAGACTTCCCACATCATAATGAAGTGGCCAAAMTTTTCAAGGGAAATTCACAACCYGYTGTKCTCACTTAGCCTTTTTCGCAGCAACAATCTTTGGTTGCACAAACCCCCACGYCGGGGGGCAGTTCCAACCGACCCCATGATGAGGCCTCGAAAGGTKCCCACATTTACATGTTTAACGAAGTTAATCTAACAAMTCAGTCTRCGACATATGACACGCSAGTTAAACCTGSCAAGCCGAAGATCGCTAACGGTTCTGCGTCAGACCCGTTACCATCCTTTGTTAATCCTCCATCTGTTAGCCCTCCATCYGGGCCACTCCAGATTGAGAAACCTTCTTTTGACTCCATCCTACACCCTCCTAAGAGCACCATCCAGAAATCTACATTCAATCCTAATTCACAGGCTACCCAAAACTACAATATCGTAGAATATTTGGCCCAAGCCCCGTGTGCCATGTCTGCCTTGGAAGTTCTACAACACTGTCCCAACCAATGTAGAATGCTATTAGCCACTATTGGTGCTTTCGATCCTGAGTCATCAAACTACCTCACGTTTAATCTGGATGATCATCAACTGCGACTCTCCCACCAGCTATCTTTTCAAATCGATGTTGTTGTTCACAATCAACAAATCCACCGAACTATCCTGGATGAGGGAGCCTCCACCTGTGTCATGTCTCTAGACTGTTGGAAAGGCTTGAAATCACCTGAACTTAACAAATCTACTACCATGTTATGTGCCTTTGATGGATGAGGTTTTCATCCTCATGGATTATGACAATCCTTGGTTGTTCAGTTGGGTGGAAAAACTGTTACTGTTGACGTCAAGGTGGTCGATGCCCCCCTCGATTATAACCTACTACTTGGAAGAAGTTGGTTCTACACTATGACTGTCATCACCTCATCGATGTTTCGATGTGTACAATTCCCCCATCAAGGAAAAATTGTTACCATCGATCAGCTCGATTTCTACACACTCGATGCTCGCATCCCTGCTACCAACAACATTCCCTTTCTGGGAGACCACCCAGTTACGTATGAAAGCGTTGGTGTTGGCTGATTGAAATATTCTAGCCTCATGGGTACCTTCCCTACACCACTTCCACTTACTGCACATCATATTTCCATTGTCAATATGATCTCGAATCTGCCTTATCAATCCTTGGAATCATCTGACCCTTGGATTGTGCCTAGTCCTTTGGAATTCGATGTGCTCGGCAACACAATGCCACTGAGCCCAGCCAAGGCCGCATACGTAACTATTCAATCTGCCTCTCCCTCTTCCAACACTTCACATTCATTACCACCTGATACTTACTCGGTGCCCTCGTGGTTGGATTCCCTATCATCCGCCGTCGATTACATTTCCCATATTTTTCCTTCAGACGAATCTATCATGGAAATGCTTAGCATTGACGATCTGCCCTAGGATGACAACCACCATCGATCCTCTTTTCTTCCACCTTTGGAAGAAATCCACCAAGACATATGATTTGTCTTCCCTCCTGATGTTACCGAAGCTCCGCAATCTCCTATCCTCACGCGAGATACTCTCTCTGAGGGGAACATGGGTAACATCTCTACTACGATCATGATTGACATTTCAATCAAAGAAGGTGTCGTGGAGAACATCAACCTTGGTTCTAATTGCACACCTGACGAAGTGGTTTCTTACACCACTTTATTCAAGGAATTCGGCAATTTCTTCACATGGAGTTACGAGGAAATGCCAGGGATCGACCCTTCGATCGTTGTACATGAAATCAAAACCTACCTTGATGTGAAACTGGTTCGACAAAAGCTTTGCCCGGTTCATCCCAAGAAAATCGCAGCCATGAAGGCAGAAGTTGAAAAACTTCTAAAATCTGGCTTCATCTATCTCGTCCCTCTAACCGAATGGGTCTCCAACCTCGTTTCAGTTGCTAAGAAACAAGGGACCATCCGTGTTTGTGTTGACTATCGAGACCTCAACAAATCCTGTCCTAAGGACAACTACCCTACGCCCTTCATCGATCAAATCATCGATAATTGCACAGGAAGCGTAATATTTTCTTTCATGGATGGGTTTTTCAGATATAACCAGATTGAAATCTTTCCTACAGATCAACACAAGACAACCTTCATCTGCCCTTGGGGAACTTTCACCTACCGAAAGCTACCTTTTGGCCTTAAAAATGCTAGAGCCACTTTCCAGTGAGCCATGTCGTATTCTTCTCATGACATCAAACATATAGCAGAACCGTATCTCAACGATTTACCAGCACATTCGTTAAATCGATCCGATCACATTGATCATTTACACGCTATTTTTCTGCGATGTAGGTTCTACCGTATTCCTCTGAACCCACATAAATGCATTTTTTCTATCGAATCCAGTCGACTCCTTGGTTTCATTGTCTCCAAAGATGGGATTAGAGTGGACCCATTAAATATCAATGCCATCTTAGCCTTACCTCCACCCACCAATTTAACCCAACTCCAAAGTTTGCAAGGCAAAGCAAACTTTCTTCGCCGTTTCATCTGCAATTATGCCGAGATCACTAAAGGATTTATGAGGTTACTGCAAAAGAATGTCCCTTTCATCTGGGATGACACTGCTCAATGGTCATTCGATGCTCTCAAGCACACTTTGACCCATGCACCTTTGTTACATCCCCCTGAATATACAAAGGATTATATCCTTTACTTGGTCGCTTCTACTTCCACCATCGCAATGGTCTTAGTCCAAGAAGACTCCAATGATGAAGAACATGTGATTTGTTATCTGAGCAAGAGTTTATCTGGACCCGAACTCAGATATTCGCATGTTGAGAAACTGGCTTTGGTAGCTGTCATCGCTGTCCAAAGGTTCTGCCACTACATCTTATTACACACCACCACGGTAATCGTAAACTCCAACCCCATGTACCACGTCTTGACATGTCAAGTACTTGGGGGAAACTATTCAAAATGGATCGTTATTCTTCAAGAATTCGATCTTGAGTTTACAAAGGCTAAAGCCAAAAAGTCCCTGGTGTTTGCTGAGCTCATCTGTGCTCTCCCTCGTACCAATGAAAACATCAAACCTAGATATTCTCTCCCCGATGAATCTGTCTTCCTCATCAGCACCTCCGATCGTTGGTACAGAGACATTCTCCTCTACTTTCAAACACGACGTTTTCAGCCCAACATCTCTCATGAAGAGCGTCAACGCATTCGTCACCACTCTCATTGTTATATCATCCTCGGCACCACTCTGTATCACCATGGTATCGACACCATCCTTCGACGATGTCTAACTCACAAGGAGGCTAAACACATTTTGAACGATTGTCACCTTGGTGCCTATGGTGGTCACCTTTCCAGAATGGCCATAGCTTAAAAAATTCTATGTGACGGCTACTTTTGGCCCTCTATTTTCAAAGATTGTATCGAGGCTGTCAATAAATGACCACCCTGCCAAATCTTTAACAAGAAGGCACACACCCACCCTATGGCACTGCACCCTATTATTTCCATCGGTCCCTTTGCAAAATGGGGCATTGATTTCATGCAATGTAAACCTACCTCAGCCGGGGGGCATGGTTACATTATCGTCGTCGTCGACTACTTCACCAAATGGGCTGAGGCTATGCCTACCTTCCTGAATGATGGTCGTACTGCAGCTCTATTCCTCTTCAACCACATCATAACTCATTTTAGTGTACCACGTGCCATTGTCACTGACCATGGTGCACACTTCAAAAACCAGATGATGAGCGAGTTACATGTCAAATTGGGTTTTCTCCATGAAAACTCATCCCCTTACTACCCTAAAGTGAATGGACAAGTTGAGGCTATCAAAAAAGTCCTAAAAACCATGATCCAACGCATGGTAGGGGAAAACAAAACATCATGGCATCTACAACTGTTCTCTGCTCTCTGGGCCTATCACACCTCTGTGAAAACTTCAACTGGTTTCACTCCTTTCCAGTTGGTCTATGGAATTGAAGTCGTCCTACCGATCGAGTGTGATATTCCATCACTCAAACTGAAAATAGAACTCCTACCTCATACTTCTGCTAAAGAACGATTTTTGTATCTCTGCAAACTGGATGAAATGTGTTGTGATACTTCTCTCACCAATGAGGCACATCAAAAACGATTTAAAAGTCAATTTGACAAATCTGTCCACCCTCATACTTTCGTGGAAGGAGACTCAGTCCTTGTTTATGACCAAGCTCATGATAAATTGGGGACAGGAAAGTTAGAACCCATGTGGCATGGTCCCTACATCATGAAGCATGTCCTACATAAAGGTGCCTACGATTTAGTTGATCATGATGGAATCTCCCTAGGAGAGCCCCGAAACGGGCTTTACCTTAAGAAGTACTATGCCTAGATCACCTAGCATTTGTACTTTGTACATTATTGTATTTAGTTTTGGTGTGTCTATTTCTTTTGCGTGCTTGAGTCATTACCATTTCCACTCATGACAATGCTTGTGTTTTCATGCTCAGATGACGTCTTCCTTTCCTATCTTTTTTGGGTTCGTGGATGGCGCTAGCCAACATACCCAGAACATTGCTTCAGCAGCTTGGGTTATTTACCAATTTGACCAGGTGGTGAGTTTAGGAGGCATTTGTTTAGGACAAGCAACCAACAATATGGAAAAATATCATGATGTCATTGGACTGCTGACCCAAGCTTCCTCTCTAGGTATCTCTCGCATCACTATTTACTTAGACTCCCAACTGGTGTTTTTTCAACTCAACTGCATCTATGCTATCCATA
>JZKD02S2076786.1:11402-24860 GCA_000966675.3 Picea glauca | reverse complement strand
AAAAAGGGATGATTTTAAATCATAACTTCCCTGCGTGCTCCATGGCAAGGTCACATGCCATAGATCATGTGACAGGAGGCTTAAACATATACCCCGCATGTTTGAACTATGGTTATGTGTGAACCCCAAGACTAGGCTCCATTTGCAATACAACTCCCATGCATATATTATGGGTATGGTCACATGTTAACACAATAGAACCACAGGTCGAGGCTAAGCCCTGACCCAATCCCCTGCCATAACAAACATTAATTTAATTCGAATACATTAAAATGCATATAGTTAACAAGGAACAATGCGTAGCCCATTGGCAGGGTAGACTTTACAAAGGCTTTGACCGGTGGGGGAGGTTTGGGGTTCGAATCCCACAAACTTCATATAATTTTGAACCAATATAATGGTGCCACGCGGTGGCCCATGATTGGGCCACGTGGCACCCAACCGAAAACCAAATACTACCACATGTCGAAACATGACTCGTCCATCTGTTAGACAATCCAACACTACCACATCACCTCTACCACGTCAGTGTACGGACTCTTCCACGTCATCCTATACGGACTGCACAGTCAGCGTCCCCTTTTTTTGCCTGTTTGACGATTCAAACATATCGCAATATCTCTCTCTCTTGACGTCCATTTGAACCCAAATGAGTTGCGTTGGGTTCGTAACAACGAGGCCTACACTCTCGTTTGATTTGAAGTGATTCCAAGAATTTTGAATTTTTGAGCAAAATTTGATCCCCTGATCAATTCTATATTCTTGTATAGGAAAAATTCACAATTTCTCTTATAGGATGGAATTTTCTTGTAAAAAAAATGTTGTTGAGTTTGAAGCTTTATTGTTGGGCATTGAAAATACATTTAATATTGGTTCTGGCCACCTTAGTGTTTTTGGTGATTCTAAACTTGTTGTGAATCTTGAGCAAAAAATTTATATACCAAACAATAAGTTACCTAAACATTATACCCAGGTTGTTTGGATGTTGATTTGAAATCTGTTATCATTTAATATCACTCATGTTAAAAGGGAACTTAATTCAATGACTGATAGATTGGTTTTTTTTTCATCTTTTCCTACTCAACATGTAACATTTCTCTCTTGCAAGCACATGTTATCAACTTATTATTTGAGTACACTTGAATGCAAGTGATCCAGTTATAGTACATGGCTATTTGTTTCTCTTATGTATTTTTATGATAACGTTGATGGTTGCAATTTAATTCTATTGGATATATATATATATATATATATATATATATGTATGTATGTATGTATGTATGTATGTATTCACGGATGTTATTGATGAGTTTTCCCTCAGTGTGCAGGACACTTGACATATTATGGATGTTGATGACATCATGGAGCTCCTTGGAATTTGGATTATTTTTTGTTTGAGTATTTCATTTTAGGCATATGTGCCAGATGATTGATTTAGTATGATTATGTATATGGATTAGTGACAATGTTTTTTCGATGGATGCCAGTTGATGATGCTTGTTAATATGACTCACATAAGGATTAAAGGGGCCATGAATAAAACCATATATTGAGGGAGAGGTGTTGTAGCATCCCTATCACAACCTACTAACACTCTTGTCGTGGCTCAAATTGTAGGTTAACAAATACCTAGTTTGAGAGGTCCATGATGTCATGAGGGCGGACTGAGATAGTCACTCAAGAATATTTCTAAGGAGTACATAGTAGGTTGAAGTCCTTATTCCTTAGAATCCCTGAGTGTCTCACAAGGTCGCTCGAATGGAGTGTTGACTCCAAGGGTTGGAAAACTACAAAAAATGGTCAAAGGTGACTAGAACCCTTGGAGCATGGAGTTCATCTTGAAGGGCATGTTGTGTAAATAAAACTTGAGTCAATGAATCTAGGTGGCCAAGAAAACCTTGAAATAACAATTGTAAACTTTGAAAATCTTTAGACCTTGTGAGATATGAATAATTAATGAGGAATTTATTACTTATAAATCCTCAAATGAAATTCTAAGCCTATTCAAAAATTAAGCCCAAGTCCAAGTTTGGTAAGAGGACTAAAACTAAATTACAAATTAAATAAAAAGGGGGATGAAGTAAACTAAGTTAAGAATTAAGAAAGGGTAAAATATATTTAAAGATTTGATATAAGGCACATGTGTGAAATTAAATATGAAAATGGGGTTTTTAAAATAAGAAAGAAATAAACATAAAAAAGTGTGTATGCATTGAAAGCTATCTAGAGTTTAGTTAACACTAGTCTAACTAGAAGAAGACTCTTATTTTAACTCAACTTAGATTTAGTAAGGAGTTGGTTTTTAAAAGGGAGTATGGGGGGATAAAGAGACAAGTAGAAGTGATTTAAGGAGCACTTTTAGGAAAGGTGAGGGAAATTGACTTTAATTAAAAGAAAATGTGCAATTACTTGTGCAACTTGGGGAGAGGGTGACAAGTGTAAGGGGGAAATACTTATAATTTATTTAATTAAAAAGTAAATTAATTGTGCAAGTGGGGATGTGTCTTTAAGRAAACTCCTATAAAAAATGGTGTATAGTGAAAAGAAAACACACTGGTTATTGGTAAATTTATGATGCCGAATGACCTTTAACTAGTTTTACTTGTGAGAGTTGGGATACCRARCTTGAGAGAGAGAGGTGGCTCTACCTTGGGAGGCAAGCTCAGAAKCTAGAGTATTTTTCTGGTTTGGTGTGTGTGGCCCCTTTGTGGCTCAGGGGGCTAAGGGGGAAGAAGAATACCCCTAGTGTTGGTTGGGAGGTACCAGTGAGTTATTTTTTATTAGMAAACAAGAGGATAGAAGGATCGYCGGTTGTCAAAGAACATCTCCAAGCCCATCTTTGTTGGTGACGATGATAGAAGAATTCAATACTTTAGCAAGGAAAGAAGGCCACTGAAAGGGAAGAATCAATGGTCAGATGGTAAACGGTTTCTTCATCTAGACTTCCATCAAGTTCTTTCACTTTTCCTTTCTATTTCTAGAGTCTACGATTCCATAATGCTTTACCTAGATCTAGATTTCCTTGATCTTTAATTGTTTACCTAGATCTAGATTTCCTTGAGCTACAATGATAAATATTTCACTCAATTTGTGCTAGCTTGTCCCTCATTGGATATATAATATGTTCAAAAAATCAAGCGTTGATCAAATAGTTACCTTTCTTAATTGACCATGAGATAAAAAACTAGGGAAAACAATACAATGAAGTTAGATAAGAACTAAATATTTAGCTTCACTAAATCTCACGCTCGAAAATATGATATTGATCCATTGTTGTTTATCATTCACTTGTTTATCTGATTACATGCAACTGGGTCTGCAACCCATTGATTCTCACACCTCTTATGAACCATTTTCGGCATGTTCTATTCTCATTTTCACCACTTGTACATCTATTCTTTCAGAGGTCAACGACCTCCTAAATTTGTTGGACATTATTTCATATTTCACCGTTGTTCAATAGCTACCTAGACGTCCATATATGCGAATATTGAGAAAGTTTTGACCTTGATTTGATTCATTCATTTGATAGCTTTTGAGATTTTTCTTCAAATATTTTTCCCTTGACATCAAATCGAGACCAAGAAGAGCCCCAACTGCTCAGATTGCAGCCCTATGATAACATTTTCTCAGTTGTTATTTTGGGGTTATCTTACTATTAATTTATGTAGATAGGAATTTGTATCTAGGGTTATTGTGGACCACTTCTAATAGAAACGTATGGATATATGTATTTTCTACTTTGTCATTGATATCCAAATAATTTGGAAGGGGGTTGAACGACCTTACCTAAAGCATTGGCATAGTCACTTGTTTGTTGTCCTATCCACTTTCGAAAAAATGCAGAAATATGCAGTGTTTAGATGAGGTTTTTGACCTTGTATTGGTTACGTTTCAGTGGTATTTTTCTTCACATCATCCCTAGCAATGAACGAACTCTTTAAAAATAAAATAAAATCCTATCTACTTGATTATAACATTGAACATTGCATGCATTAGCTTACCGTCATACGGTGAATCTTTTACATATCTTTATATATATGGATATGAAGTTGGATGAAATTCTTAAGTTGATCATTGATCTTAAGAAGATATGAAAAGCCACTTGTAATTTTGTTGAAAGATAAGATGATTTTGCGTAATGGTTTAATGAATTTTATTTTAGCATTCGAGTCCCAACTTAGGATGTAAATAAGATTGGGATTCCCTAACTTTCTTTCATGAGATTTGTAATTGACATTGGGTCCTGTTTCAGTATTTAGACCTTCTCCATTCTTAATAGAATTAACTCAGCCTTGAGTTCTCTTGTTATTGTTAAGAAATACTTTATCCTCTTTATTTATGTATGGAAGTGCAAGTAATTTATAATACATTTCATTTTAAAAATTGCGTTGAACTTCTTATGGTTCTTCTATTAGATATGTGAGGTAGCCTCAAATCCTTCCAATGTACTTATTATAATTGATTTTCTCAGTCTTTATATATGGTTATGTAAATTTAGAATGGATCTATCATTATATCGATTAAATAAAATATTTCATGTAATGGGAAACTTAGTAGAGTTACATGAAGATTGTACTTATTTTGGCAATTGGGTTCACTTGATACATGATGTTGTCTTAATTGAACCTCACTAGTCAAGTTACTACTGGTAAATAGAATTAGATCTCTTACGGATACCAAGTTTTTTTTTATGCTAATTTTGGTTCTTATTATTCCTTGTGTATTTTCCTATTCCTTAATGACCTTAGTATTTCTTGAAAAAGACCGAGTATAGTAGGTTATATTTGTACATCTTGAAGATTTGATAGAATTATAGTTGGTCCATTGATGGAATGTTCCATAGCTGGAAATTGCGTTGATTAAATTGATGTATGTTTGTAGTAGATGTGGTTGCACCATGAACAATTGATGATTAATATTGATTGATTGATCTAGTTTGAATTTTGGATTGATTGGATTAGTGGGATTTGGACACATCCTCATTCCTTAGAAAAGTCACCAACCCTGAGATCTTAAATGATCAAAGTCAATGAGATGAATCAAGTACTTGAGCATTGCTTACGTGTCTTGGAGGTCCTAACCATGCATTATAGGTGTTGATTTTCATAAGCATTAGGTTAAGCATGAAGTTCGTTTGATTTTAACAATTAACCATAACCATAAATGTTGCAACAACCAAGATCACATGAAGAAACACCATGCACAAGAACACAAAATGTATCGTGGGAAACCCTTCTCAACAAGGGAGAAAAACCCAGCCAAATCCTTTTCTATGCTTTTCGAGAGAAATACCTTTACAACCAAGAATATACTAGCACACAAGAGGGTGCACAAAACCCTAGAACTCTAGTGCCAAAGACAGGTGCACAACTTTTACCAAGAAGTGTACTTTCTGAAATTTCCAAAACTCACAAGTATGTGTGTGTCTACAATGAAAGATTTCCTTTTACTTATATATTAGATTTGTCCTATCAACTGAGGTGTATATTGGCACAATAGGTCCGACCTCACTTAGATATATTATTTATTATTATCATAATACTTACTCTTACTCTTACTATTACTATTACTATTACTATTAATTATCTTTTACATTTTATCTTTAGACACAATAAGGTAGGGCCGACTTATACCCTTTACATAATAACTAGGGACGGTTACAGGTACGTGTGACTCTTGAACAATATATAGAGAAGGAACTGATACACCCACTAATGCTCATCCACTAGGGGCACATCCATAGGGATTCCATGGACCTATTTCAGTACATTACATAGATGAACGAGGTCTTCACATGTTCGCATGTGCTCGTCCACTCTATAGATCCGTTTTCCCATTGCCACCAATAGGAGAATCATTTGAAGTCTTCTCATCAACTATGTTGCTCATAGGAGGCCATCACATCATATTTATTTATGTTCACATGATGATGTGCCCAACACTTTTAGGATTTCCCACACTCACCTTGTGCTCATCCATAGGCACTTCCTAACTCAACATATTGCTTTTCATCGGATGATCATCTGGAGTTCTTATGACTCACATCATGGACGAGGTAATCTCTATGTTCTTCACTCTATATTAGGAAAGAACCATGAACCCTTCATAGGGGATTTCTCTCAGGTTTGTAAGATAAGAGAAAGACTCACATGAATGCTATGTTTTAGATCTCACAGGTTTCTAAGATGGAGCATGTATCCCATAGTTTCATTCATCAACACACCCTCTCAGTTAGGGAGGCATTCTTTATCAAGCCAAGTCCCATACTGATGTACTCTAAATTTTTTTTTTGGATAAATTCATCCATACTCCCTCTTAACTTGGAAGGAGTCCATCACCAAGCTTATTTGGTGTAAATGTTTGAAGCCTTCTCACATGTAGGAAGGTACTGCAAGTCTACACTTTTCTTTTGTGTTATATCTTTGATATAAGGATGCTTCATCTCATTGTGTTTTGAATCATCAAGAAACACTGGAATCTCACGAATATTTACTCACAACTCTTAGTTATCTTCACAGGATCCATCTCATGGTCAAGTAAATCTATCAGAAGTTTGTGAAGCCACATTGCTTCGCACACTCACTGCTATATATACTCTATCTCTAGTGCACTCAAGGCCACATAGTTTTGTTTCATTCTGTGTAAGAAAACCCTAGAAGACTTCAAGGTATAACATCAAATGGATGTTCTTTTTCCAGTTGACTATACTTTTTGTTCAATCTGAATCAGCATATTATGTAAACTAAAGATTATAATGGAGGCATATTTTAGGCCATATTCAGTTGTGCCTCATATATATATATATATATATATATATATATATATATATATATCAATACATGCTTCGTTGTTTTTCTAGTGAGTCTGTATCAGTTGACTCATGAAATGACTAAGCACATTCACTGAATCAATTTTGGTGTTGACCAGATACATTAGTGATCCCATCGACTCTGGATCAGTCTGGTCTGAATCCATCACAGTGGATTTTTCATTCTGTCATATATTTTCATTGTATATTTTTCTTTGACTCAGGAATATCTTATTAGTCATCTGTCATACTTCTTGTTCCATGAAGTAGTGTATCATACTCATATTCCTCATGTCGAATTCTAAAATCAGGGAGTACTTGTAACAACAAGACTTTCTAAATAAGTCCTGGGTATCAAGATTTCATCACCAACATTGTAATGATATAAATTGGGATCAACAACACTCTTGTTTGAAATCCAAAATCATCAATAATCCATTTATCTAATATAGTTTCCAATGCATTGATGGAAGTGTATTTCGTTCACTGGATCACATGTCTTATCATAGACAACTCCCTCTATTTGTGAGAAACCTCTGGCTATAGATCTTGTTTTGTATTTCTTTGAAACTTTCAACAGCTGCATGCTTTACCACATATTTCCCTTTGTGGTTCATGAATAATATCTTATGCACCTTCCTATTAATATATACTGGTATTCTTTTGTTATGGCATTTTCCCATACTAGTTCTCTTGTTTCTTCTCTAAGACAAGGAGTCTCGTCATCAATGAAGTGGCTCATGTCTAAAGGATAGCTTGAAAAAATCTTTTGCTTTCTCAGAATGTGCCTTGAGAGGATTGTATGCTTCTCTTCCTCTTGCAGAGTCAGTCTAGATAGGCATTTTATGCCTTGCTGCAATATCACTGAACATATAAACTAGAGAAACTGTATGTCTCCCTCTGAACTGCTGAAGGGGGAGAAGATGTTTGTTTTTCATTAATAATTATTTTGATATGTGTATCTCTCTTTCAAGAATAATATTTATTATTTGTTCTTGTACAAATAACAATGTTTTGGACTCCCATACCAGGGATAATGGTCCAAGTTTCGAGAGATCTTTTAGTATAGGGAGTGATATCCTTCTTTTATTTTGAAACATGAAATCCACTATAAAAATTTTAGAACAGAAGGATTTTACTTATTTTGTAGCAATATTCTTCCAGAGAAAGTACTTCACATTTTTCCTCTCTTCACTTTCTTGAGGTGGATCTGGATCAATGTTAGCATTGGTGGCATCTTGTTTTCCCTTCTTTCTGGTTGGACAATTTTTAGCAATGTGTCCATACTTGTCACATATGTAACACTGAACTTTTGAAGCATCTCTTCTTTGATATCTTGAATTGGATGAAAAATTTTCTTCTTTAAATGTTTTCCTGAAGTTTCTTTTTAATTTTTCTTCTTTCCTGGTATGAATTGTAAGAGCGTGATTTTCTTCTAGGGAATCTTCCACTCCTCTATTTCCGAGTCTTAGTTCTTATTGAGTACAATATATCCATAGAAGCTCAAAGGTTGGTAGGGTTTTTCTTCCACATATACTCTGAAGGAAGGGCTCCCATGATTTTGGAATATTCTGGAGAGTGGATAAGACAAGTTCTCTATCAGACATGATTTCTCCAATTATCTCTAGTTGATCATTGACCTTTGATAAGTTCATGAAGAAAAGTGAAATTGTCTCATATTTTGTCATATTAGTACTTTGGAGTTGACTTCTCAAGGAAAGAGATCTGAGAGTGTTTCCACTTTCAAACATTTCTTTCAATGTTTTATACATATCATATGTAGTTTTCAGATTGGCAATCCATGGAAAGAGGTGGTCTCTTACTGAGTAGATGATTATTTGCCTTGCTCTGACGTCATCTTTTTTTCTTACTTGATTCTCTAAATCAGTCATTGTTTCTGGTAGAGTTTTAGTGGTTTCATCCAAGAGATCTTCTTCTTCAAGAGTGACTAAAAGCTTTGATTTCCAAGGGTTGAAGTTGCTTGCTCCATCAAGCCTATCTTCCATTAGAGTTATGTTCTTCATTTTTTCTTGAATCCTTATAGAGTGGATTATGTTTGGAATTATGAGGGAAAAAAATCAATTTGATAACATCACAAATATTCTTGCTGATTTAGAACAAAGTTTCTTCATAAAACCAAAAATATTCTATAGGAAATTTCAACACCCTAGAAACCCTAGGGCCAAAAATCAAAATTTCTCGGAATTTAGTTTTGAGATATTTTGGAGATGCGTTGAATGGGGCTGTACTCTTCTGTGATGAAAGTAGCCTCAGTGTCCATGTTTTTAGGGACTGAAACACTCAAAAGATAGGGTCGTACAGATTTTTCTAGAACCTTGGGAAGGTCATATGGTTCTGCAAAAGTGGAGGAATTGTTGGTAAGGGATGAGACTTGGTGGATGCTTGTGCAATGGGTTCTTTCAAGACCTATTATTTGATACCATGTTTATTTTCATAATCATTAGGTTAATCATGAAGTTCATTTCATTTTAATAACTAACCATAACCATAAATGTTGCACCAACCAAGATCACATGAAGAAGCACCATGCACAAGAACACAAAATGTATCTTGGGAACCCTTCTCAATAAGGGAGAAAAACCCAGCCAAATACTTTGCTATACTTTTCAAGATAAATACCTTTACCACCAAGAATATCCTAGCACATAAGAGGGTGCACAAAACCCTAAAAATCTAGTACCAAAGAGAGATGTGCACCTTTGACCAAGAAGTGTACTCGTTGAAATTTCCAAAACTCACAAGTGTGTGTGTGTGTGTGTGTGTGTCTACACTAAAAGATTTCCATTTACTTATATTAGAATTGTGTTATCAATTGAGGTGTCTATTGGCACAATACGGTCGACCTCACTTAGATATATTATTTATTATTATTATAATAATTACTATTACTATTACTATTAATTATCTTTTACTCTTTATCTTTAGACACAATAATGTAGGGCCAACCTATACCCTTTACATAATAACTAGGGTTACAGGTAGGTGTGACCCTTGAACAATATATAGAAAAGGATTTGATACACGCACTAGTGCTCATCCACTAAGGGCACATCCATAGGGATTCCATGGACCTGTTTCACTGCATTACACACATGAACGAGGTCTTCACACGTTCACCTGTGCTCGTCCACAGTCATGTCCACTCTACAGATCTACTTTCACAATGCCACCAAGAGGAGAATCATCTGGATTCTTCTCATAAACTTTGTTTCTTAGAGGAGGCTGTTAAATCATCTTTATTTCTATTCACATGATGATGTTCCCAACACTTTTGGGATTTCCCACGTTCACCTTGTGCTCAACCACACACATGTCCTAACCCAACAAATTTCTTTTCATTGGATAATCATCTGGAGTTCTTATCACTAATGTCATGGAGGAGGTCATCTCTACGTTCCTGACTCTATCTCGGGAAATAACCATGAACCGTTCATAGGGGATTTCTCTCAGGTTTGTAAGGTGAGAGAAAGACTCACATGACTGCTATGTTCCACATCTCATAGATTTGTAAGATAGAGTATGTCTCCCATACTTTCATTCATCAACAATAGGATGGGCGGGTATTTTCCTTAATATTCAGTGATTGGGTTGATCAATTATGAGTATCTTTCTTCACTTGATCATGATGTGTTGTTTTTGCGTCACTATTAATTATGGTGATGTGTTGATTACATGTAGTTATTTATTAGAATGATGTGTTGAATAAGTGTCATTTCTAATTATGTTAATGCGTTAATTATGTTTCATTATTATTTAGGATGATGTGTCAATAGTGTTTCTATTCATTATGTGGTAACATTTTATTTCCTAATGAAAAAAAAGTAATAATAATAACCTATTGACATCACTACTAGTTGTCGCAATGGAAGGGGCATTACACATCATCTCTTACCTAAAATAACTGATCATATGTTTCAATCTCTATACCATCCTTACCTCCCCAATAACATAGAATCATGGAAATTTTTCCAGAGTTATGAAAGCATTTACACTTTCATACAAAATGAACCTTTTAAGCCCAAGGAAATCATCTATGTTGAGGATGACAAATTTACTAAAGGCTTGATTCCTCTCAAGAGTTCATTTTCGTCAAGTGATGTAGGAAACAAATAAGCACATAAGGAAGAGGATTCAAAAAGGAATGATGGTGATACCATTTCCTTAAATGTTGTGACATTTGAATCTCCAAAGATCATGAAATCAGGTGCCTAATGTTCTAATAAAGAGAAAGAGAAATTCATAGAATTACTCTGTGCATTTCAAGGTGTTTTTTCCTACTCATATGAGTATCTTTGTGGTTTTGATCCTACTCTTATACAACATTCCATTCCTATCAAGGAAGGGAAAAAAACGGTTAGAAAAAGGAAAATCTACCTATTAATCTTTCACTTGAAGCTACCATTAGGAAGGAATTGAAAAAAATGTTGAACTCCGATATAATATTTTCAGTTAAATATTTTGAATGGGTTTCAAATCTAGTCCCTGTTCGAAAAAACACTGTTCATATTAGGTTATGTCTTGATTTTTGTGCATTAAATAGGGAAAGTTTAAAAGAAAATTTTCCACTTCCTAATATGAAAATGATTTTACAATAGGTTGCACAGTCTCAAATGATGTCCTTGAATTTTTTTTGGATATAATCAAATCAAGGTAGAAATAATTGATAGATATAAAACCACATTTACCACAGGTTAGGGCACATTTGATAATGAACATATGTATTTTGGATTATATAATCGAGGTGCGACTTTTCAAAGAGCTATGTAGATATATTTTGATGATATAATTGGTAATATTATCCAAGTTTATCTTGATTATTTGACTATTTGTTCTAAAAACCAGTTTGGTCATTTTGGTCATCTTAGAAAAGTTCTCATGCACTGTAGAAAATTTTGTGTTTCTTTAAATCCTTCCAAATTTATTTTCGATGTCATGAAGGGTAAGCTTCTCAGTCACATTGTTTCTAGTTCAGGGATAAGTATAGATCCCGAGAGGATTACTACCATTCTAAACCTCCTTGCCCCCACCTCCAAGAAAGAAGTTCAATCTTTCATCGGTATTATTAATTTTGTTCATAGATTTGTTCCTAATTTTGTTGTCAGGGTTAAACCAATACATAATATTTTAAATAAAGATCATTCTTTTTCTTGGACAAATGATGTCGAAAATTATTTCCTTAGGATTAAGAAGGAGATCAGTTCTACGCTAGTTTTGGCGAAACCAAATTTTGAGAAAGACTTTATCATATATACAAATTCCATTGAGGAGGACATTCATTTTATCCTGTTATAATGTGATGACCAAAACAATGAGAAGATGTATCTTACATGATTCAAATTCTATCATATGACGAGGTCAAATATTCTTATATTCAGAAACATGTTTTTTCTCTTGTCAAAGCTATAGAAAAAATTTGCCATTTTATTTTGGGCAAACACATGGAGGTAAAAGTCCCTTTTCCTTCTGTCAAGTTTCTACTTTCAAAAAATTACCTTTCATGAAAACTTGCACATTGGTTTTCCAAAATTTAGGAGCATGATTTGAAAATTATGACTTTGAAGAAAATTAAGGGACAAGACTTATCCCTTCACTTACTCAACATCTTGAACCAAGTGAAGAATTTGACGACAAAGATAACCCTCTTTGAGCATTATTTTATATTAGAAATAAAAATATCTCTATATCTGAGCATCCTTGGTATAAAAATATGGTGTATTATTTGCATTTTCAAAGGTGTCTAGATGAGTTGGACCCTCATCATACAAGGAGACTTTTCCTTGAAGCTACTAAGTATATCATTTTAGGAGACTCCTTGTTTGGAATATCTACTGATGGTTTTCTACTCTGATGTGCAAATTATGATGAAGCAAGAAAATCATTACACGAGATCCATGGTTCACAAGCATATTTCATTCATATTGGTGTCCATTTTTATGCTAAAGCTACTACTTTTAAGATCATAAGAAATGGTTATTACTGGGCTTGTATCTTTCGTGATTCTTATAAGTTCATGAGGTCCTATGATAAATGCCAAAAAATTTCTAGTAAGGAATCTTTTTCTGCCATGCCTGTAAAACCTCTACTTCCATATTTCCCTCTTCCTAAGTGGGGTTTAGAATTTATTGATCCAATCATTCCTCCATCCTCTGTAGAGAATATATTTATTTTTAGAGCCACTCATTACTTTACTAAGTGGACTGAGTTTGTCTCTCTTAGACATGTGCAAGATGAAAAAATAATTTCTTTCTTAGAGTCCAATGCATTTTCCATATTTGGCCTCCCATTAGAAATCATTTCGGATAATGGGCTAGCCTTCATTTAAGAAAAATTGACCCAATTTCTCACTAAATTAGATGTCAAGCATTTCACTTTATCTTCTTATTACCCTCAGGGAAATGGACAAGTAGAGTCCACTAAAAAGAATATGGTTATGATTATAAAGAGAATAATAGAAGACAAACCTCTACAGTGGCACATACTTCTAACTTATTCTCTTTGGAAATACTATACAATCACTAAATAAAGCACTAGATTTACTCCCTTTCCACTTGTATATGACCAAGAGGCTATTCTTATTGGTTGTGGAGCCTGATTATATTCTTGATTCAGAGGCCTTTGTTTTTAGC
>JZKD02S2076775.1:18622-42093 GCA_000966675.3 Picea glauca | reverse complement strand
CTCAAGTTATACAACTTCTTTCTTAGGAATAGTTTATTTACCAGGGACTTAGACTGATACAACTTCCCCAACTTTTCCCATAAATCCTTGGCTATAGATTCCTCTGACACATTCAGTAATACTAAATTAGAGAGACACAGTCGAATTGTGGTCTTTGCCTTCCGATCCATCTTTTTCCATTCATCTGCAGAAGTTCTTGTAGGTGCAGTACCTGGATCTACCACAATCCACTGATCTCTGTCCACCAAAAGATCTTCCATATTGAGCTTCCACAACTCAAATATTTTCCTATTAAAATTCTCGATCTCCATCTTGGAATTTCTTGCCATTTCTTTTCACCTGAAAAACAGTACCACAAATCTCTCACTATAACAAGGCTTATCACAGTCTCGAGCCAAACCCTTGACCACAAAGGCGTCCCCCTGAAGCCAATAAATCTCTGATACCAAATGTAAATTCTAACCTTGTACAATATCTACTGCAAATAGATATTTAGAAAAGTTACAATGGAAAATACAAACATTACACAGAGATTTTTCCCGTGGAAACCCAAACCAAGAAAACCAACATATTCTATATTCATTCATTGTGTTACAATGTTTACAATAAAAAATACATATAGGAGCTAGTAGCATCCTAAACCCTAACCCAATGACCTGGATTAGTCCAAAACCCTAGTTCCTTAACTAGAAATAGAAAACCATCGGCAAAGAAACCATGTGCCGAAAAACCACCTAAATATAATGCAGTCTCGAAAATGTGGTCTTCATGCAATTTTTTTTTTCAGGGGCGCTGCCCTCGAACCCCCATGTAGGGGGATCCGCCCCCCTCTAAATCCCCTACGTGCCCGATGTAAACACTCAAGAACTACTACTCGTGCAAAGAATATAACACATACCCAACAAGTACTGCCCTAAATCCATTGATCATTGTCTAGTAAGCTACTTCCTAAAGCACTAATTTGTATGGGACAAATTAGGGAAGAAAATGTGGTGAATCCATGGCCCAGTATATTATGATATATGTGCCATGATCCACCAAGTACCAATCACCTATTCTCCTGATTACAACCAACACTTTGTCGATCATACATGGGGATGGCGTGAAAAAATGAATTCTTACAATGGGGCTGAGAAGTGCTCGTATATCTTGTGATACTACATTCTATACTTGTTCTCCCATAACACCTTGCAGTAGATATGGATGGTTGGGTTTGTTGGCTGCCATGCCCAACCCATCTTCAGGTATTGTTATGCAATGCACATGATATCTATGAGATATGAAGACATGTGAAATTCTGAGAATGTTCTAGGTTGTGATTTTGTAACTGATGTGATGGCCTCTGCTAAGTTTGCTGAAATGTTTTTAGCCTAGTTGAAAGATGATCCTTTGTCTACACAATAATGAATCGAGGGAATATACGATATAAAAATTTGGAGGCATCTATCTCTTTGTAAAACCTACATAGCATGGCCACCATATATTGATTTGGATTCCTTATTAAGGTTGTAGGGTATCCACCATTTTGTCTAAGCTTATTCTGCTTATCTAGTTTGTACCAGATGCAACACAGGTCTTTGGACATATGCTTGAAACCACCAAGAAGTTCAGTATCTAGCTTCCATTTTCCTTTCTCTAGATGATAACACTTTGCTATATCTCTAGGTTGGAATGAGGCTATATGATCTCCCTAAGCATTGAAAACGTTTATGTTTCCTAAGTCTATGTGTTTCAGGATTTAGGAAAGGACATTGACACAGGGGAATACTGTAGTGCAAACTGATACTTTGTGTATCCCATATTTTTTGATGTTATTGAAAATTCTAAGTTCATCTTGGTCCTCCGCAGCGATGAAGCAATTTTGTTTCTTGAACATTTGATAAATGTCACCCCACTTGAGAAAATATTCCCCTTTTTCTAGGAATCTAAATGCATCATCATACATCACTCCTGTGATGTCGGGTTCATCTTCATGCTAGTAGCCACTCTCAAAGGCCTTTATGGTAGGTTCTTTGGTAGTTTCCTTCTTCCTTGGAGACATTTTTGAATGTGCAAAGAATAAACAAAATTATTCCAAAGACAAAACCTCATAATGAAACAAGCATGATTAGACTAGGATTTGTATATGCATATAAAAAAGTCTATTTAAGTAACCCATGTGAAATAATTGAGGACTCACTCGTGCTAATGATAGGTCCTAGATCGTCATCAGATGATGATAGTATGATGGCAAGAATTACACAAATTTAATATTTAGTGAGAATGCAGTGACAAAATCCATACAGGTTGGTTAAATGTTACCCTAGATAATGGCTTGAAAATTTGAGATCAAAGAAGTTCATATGAAATGCTCCAATGTATATCATAGAGGTTTATGTAAAATGTGTTGATTACACTCGACGAGCTCATGTGAATACCTATGAACAAACCACAGTATATTTTGTAAAGTGTGTTGGTCTGTAAGCGTATGTTCCAAAATATGTTTTGTTAATTCCTTTGGTTTACACTAGAGGCGTTGTTTCAAAGACCTCCGATGAAACCGATAAACTTTGTATGAAGAGATTTGGTTAAAGATTTGAAACAATCATACTAATTTCTACGATGAACCAGAGGGGTTAAAGATAAGTCTTCCAAAAATATCCAACAGAATTTATGTTAACTCCTTCGGTTAATACTGGAGGAGTTCTTGTCGAGTGTTTTGTATGGACTAGAGAGAATCATGAAAAATTCTCTGGTTGGAACAGAGTAGTTCATGTTAACCTCCCCATTTATCACTAGAAACAAATCTATTAAGTCCTTTTTGGCACAGGGGCAGACCCAAGGTTCAACGCTTCAACAATGCACCAACAAAGCCCTAACTATTGGCCCTTTCGGCAACACCTGCGAAGTAGATGAAGTCTCACCTGAGGTAGACACAGGGGGGTTGCAGGACTCAAGTGTCTACAACCTAGCTGGGACACAGATATGTGATTACAACACTTAAAAAAGCACTTAGCCAACAATTTGAATTAAGTTGTGATCCTTATTCACTTCGCAGAGTAACCCTAAATACATAATCATGAAGTAATACTCAAGATTTAAGAACATCTAATCATTTAGAACATATCATCAGAGAAGATCTAGAATTTATTCATGGATAAAGCACTAAGAATCAATGGATCTACTTATCACACATTAAGAACAATGCACTAGGAAAATAGATACATAATCATCATGAACAACATTGCACAAAGTGTAACAACACAGGATATACGTGGTTCACCCCAATGTGGGGCTACATCCACCAACTCTTCTTCTTATTTATTAGTCTCCTTCAATCTTCTTATAGGCACTAAGCCACAGAGCCAACTCCACCAAGGACATGAGACCTATGTGCACCTCGCCAGATCCTCATTTCCCAAATTAGGTTAAGGCACAAAGACTTACAGATTATCTCTGCACAAAGCCTCTTACAATCACTTTCACTTAGCTCTGCAAGCCTTAACACATCTTCTTGCACTAAGCCAATCACAATTATTTTCACTTAGCTAACACTAGCACTTAGCCATTGACCCTCCTTACATCGCCTAGATACTTATTTATTCATTTCAAAAAGGCCTAAGAATGGGTAAACCCATGGGTCAATATCCCATACCAGTTACATAAACCCTAAAAGCCCAAAAATCTTGCAAAAATGAAGATATCCCACGATCTCTACTTCACTTGGGCACTCCATCTTCGACCAACCCATCGAAGTCCCAAAAATGGTCAAACACGACCAATGTTTCCACAAAACTTGGTCAAGGGCCAACATGCCCCCCAACACTCACCTGTGACTCATCCCAAGTCACTCTGATCTAGGTAATACTGCTTCGAAGGCCTAGAGCTTAGCTCGAGCTACCATGATTTGCTGCTTCGCCAGATCCTCCTTCTTGGAAAACTCTTGAATGACTTGCTCGGTGACAGGCCCTTGTAGGCGTTGTTCCATTGTTGTGACCACTTGTTCCAACTATGATCCTTGTCCCTCGATCTCTTAAAAAATTGTGTAGGCTTCATCTTGCACCAGCTGGAGTCGTTGTGTCACCTCCATCACTCTGCTCTGGATGGTAGTGACTTGCTTCTAAACTATGCGCTACTTCTGTGACCTCTTCATCTTTTCCTTTTCAGTAATCAACTTCAACTATGCTTGCACAGTCGATGCCTATTGCTTCACCTCCTGGAGCTGTGCCTCCAATGTCCTCAGCTCTGGGTCCTCTGCAAGGCACTCATAGGTTTGCGCACTTTGGTCACTTTGTTACTTAATTTCTGAGGCCAATTCCCTAATTCTTTCTACTATGCTCATGACAGTTTCTTCCCTTTGATCCCACACTTCTTGCATGGCAGTGACCTTGCTGCTGAACTGCGCATTGCTCCTGTGACCTCTTCATCTTTTCCACTGTAGTAAGCATCTTAATTTGTTCTTTCACAGTCGACACCTGTTGCTTCGCCTCCTGGAGCTGTGCCTCCAATGTCCTCAAATCTGGGTATTTTGCAAGGTTCTCATAGGTATGCACACTTTGGTTGCTTAGTTCCTTACATTCTGAGGCCAATGCCTAATTCTCTCTATTGTGCTCCTGGCAGTTTCTTCCCTTTGATCCTACACTTCTTCTTCTTCTTCTTTATTAGTCTCCTTCAATATTCTTATAGACACTAAGCCACAGAGCCAACTCCACCAAGGAAAGGAGATCTGTGTGCACCTTGCCAAATCCTCCTTTCCCAAATTAGGTTAAGGCACAAAGACTTACATAGTCTATCTGCAAAAAGACTCTTACAATCACTTGCACTTAGCTATGCAAGCCTTAACACATCTTCTTTCACTAATCCAATAACAATTCTTTGCACATAGCTAACACTAGCACTTAGCCATTGGCCCTTCTTACATCACCTATCTACTTATTTATACATTACAAAAGGCCTAAGCATGGGTAACCCCATGGGATGACATCCCATACTCATTACATAAACCCTAAAAACCCAAAAATCCCACAAAAAGGGCGAGATCCCACAATCTCCGCTTTGCTTGGGTGCTCTATCTTCAACCAACCTATCGAAGTCCTAAAAATGGTCAAACACGACCAACGTTTCCACAAAACTTGGTTGAGGGCCAAAAGGCCCCCAACACTCACCTGTGACTTGCCTTGAGTCACTCTAATATGGGTAATACTGCTTCAAAGGCCTTGATCTTAGCTTGAGCTGCCTCGACTTTCTACTTCGTCATAGCCTCCTACTCGATGAACTCTTGAATGAATTGCTCAGTGAAAGGGCCTTCCAAGCATTGTTCCACTATTGCGACCACTTATTCCAACTGTGATCCTTGTCCCTCAATCTATTCAAAAAGTGTGTAGGCTTCGTCCTGCACCGATTGGAGTCACTGTGTCACCTCCATCACTCTGATCTGGATGGAAGTGACCTGTTGTTGAACTACGCATTGCTTCTGTGACATCTTCATCTTTTTGACCGTAGTAAGCAACTTCAACTACACTTGCACATTCGTCGCCTATTTCTTTTCCTCTTGGAGTTGTGCCTCCATTGTCCTGAGCTCTGGGTATTCTGCAAGGTGCTCATAGGTCTGCACACTTCGATCTCTTAGTTGATTACATTATGAGGCCAATGCCCTGATTTCCCTGATGTAGAGAAGGGGAAGAAAGGATACAAGGTAGCCTCCATACAGGATGGCGCAGTGCGCCTAGCTTGTCATCTGATAGCAGGAAAGCTCATTAGAAAGAATCACCCTACGCAAGTCACGGGGTTCATAGTCAACCTCACAGGGAAGTGTGTCGAAGGGATGTAGATGAACTGGGCGAGCTACCTCGTCAATGAGTTGGAGAAGGACTGTTGCGAAGCGTAGGACCAAGGCTACGAATTTCACTTCAGTTGGTTATTCATTCTCATTTCCTTTGTTGCTTGGGAGATGCCGAAGGGAGCGACATTCCTTGAAGTCGAGTTTTCGAAGCCACTAGCCGCGAGGTTCACCACCTTGTGGTATAAAAGTGATATGGCAAAGAAATGGCAATCAAATGTGTGTTCCACACTTACTACCTACAACTCATGTGCGCCATTGAATCATTCCCCCGAATGACACCAAATACTTTGCATCAGTATAGGCTGCTAGTGAAGTTCCACATAGATCTCCACTTCATCTACATCACTGTGGGATGAAAGCAAGGAGGATCTGCATTCTTATTAGAAATTGACCGAGGAAGACATGGAGGAGATGACCAAATAATGGTCATCCAAATTCCTTGTATTGGTTGGAGATGCAGAACTCTCCGACCCCAACCTCATTAGAAGTCTTGTGGTCACTAGGAATGAATATGATGAAATGAGCAGTGCAAAGAGAAAGAAGAAAAAGGAATAAGTGCAATACATAGAAAATGTGTTGGAGGAAACTACGCCCGTCTCACCTGGAGGAGGAGGAAGCGACGAAGTAAACTAGGAGGAGGAATGGGAATAAGACAAGAAAGAAAATGGAGACATGACACCACCAAAGGATCCCCTTACAAAGGTAGACACATCAAAGAAAAGGAAGGTTTCTCTGTAGAAACCCTTAGCGCAGAAGAAGACCCGAGCCAATAATCCTCAGTCATAGAATGTGCTCACAATGAATGATTTTGATCTCATCATCGCAATTGTAGAAGATTCTTTGGAGGATATCTTGCAGCTACATGAAGCAAAGTAAGAGACGATGTATGACAGAATCAAGGTGGAGCTGAAGGGGATACATCAAGCTATCTATTCGAGTCGCGTGGTGTATACTACATCATCGTCATCAAAAGGTAAAGAATTGGGGGATGAGCCCACCCAATTGTGAATGATAGCAGATGAGACAGAGGCTCACCTTTGTTGACTCCAAGAAGAAAAGGAGCGGGCCACAAAGGCCTTGAAGAAAGAAAAGGAGGAGGCATTAGAGAAGCTTCGGGTTGTGCAACAAGAGAAAGATGACATTAAAGAAAAGTTTGAGGAGGACAGAGAGAAAATATAGAAAGAGAAAGACCAGTTGTTCACAGAGAAGACTATGGTTAAGGAAGTTGTGACTAGAGCACTTTTCTCTTTTTCGGGCTTTTCACATATGGAAGAAGAGATAGACGAGAGAAACTAAGTGACCGAAGTACACAGACCTATGAGAAACCAAAGTGTGCAGACCTATGAGCACCTTGAAAAAGACCCAGAGATGAGGACATTGGAGGCACAACTCTAGGATGTGAAGCAATAGGCATCGACTGTGCAAGCACAATTGAAGCTGCTTACTGTAATGGAAAAGATGAAGAGGTCACAAGAGCAACACGTAGTTCAGCAGCAGGTCACTGCCATCCAAAGCAGAGTGATGGAGGTGACACAATGACTCTAGCTAGTGTAGGATGAAGCCTGCACACTTTTTGAAGAGATCGAGGGACAAGGATCACAGTTGGAACAAGTGGTCACAACAGTGGAACAATGCCTAGAAGGTCCTATCATCGAGCAATTCATTTAGGAGTTTGCCAATCAGGAGGCTCTGGCGAAGCAGCAAGTCAAGGCAGCTCGAGCTAAGATCGAGGCCTTCAAAGAAGTATTACCCAGATCAGAGTGACTTGTGATGAGTCACAGGTGAGTGTTGGGGTCCTGTTGGCCCTCGACCAAGTTTTTTGGAAACGTTGGTCTTGTTTGACCATTTTTGGGACTTCGACAGGCTGGTCGAAGACAGAGTGCCCAGGCGAAGTAGATATCATGGAATATCGACCTTTTTGCGAGCTGTTTGGGATTTTAGGGTTTATGTAACGGGTATGGGATGTTGTCCCATGGGTTTACCCATGCTTAGGACTTTTTGTAATGTATAAATAAGTATCTAGGTGATGTAAGAAGGGCCAATGGCTAAGTTCTAGTGTTATCTATTTGCAAAGAATTGTAATTGGCTTAGTGCAAGAAGACGTGTTAAGGATTGCAGAGCTAAGTGTAAGTGATTGTAAGAGGCTTTGTGCAGAAAGAATGTGTAAGGCTTTGTGCCTTGACCTAATTTGGGGAAGAAGGATCTGGCGAGGTGCGCACAGATCTCTTGTCCTTGTGGAGTTGGTTCTGTGGCTTAGTGCCTATAAGAAGATTGAAGGAGACTAATAAATAAGAGAAGAGTTGGTAGACTTATCCCCACACTGGGGTGAACCATGTATATCCTATGTTGTTATGCTTTGTGCAATATTTTTCATGATGTTTATGCATTTATTTTCTTAGTGCATTGTTCTTGATATGTGATAGGTAGATCTATTGATTCTTAGTGCTTTATATATGATTAAATTCTAGATCTACTCTAAGGCTATGTGCTAAATGATTAGATGTGCTTAATCTTGATTACTACTACGCTAATCTGTAATTAGAGTTAATCTGCGATGTGAATAAAGGTCATAATCTAATGCATATAGTTGGCTAAGTGCTATGTTGAAGTGTTTTAATCACAGATTTGTGTCCCAGCTAGGTTGTATACACTTGAGTCCTGCAACCTGCCTCTACCTCGGGTGAGACTTCATTTGCTTCACAGGTGTTGCTAAAAGGGACTGTAGTTAGGGTTTTGTTGGTGCATTTTTGAAGCGTTGAACCCTGGTTCTTCCCCTGTGCCAACATATTTAAAGAACTAAGCATCAATAGATCTAACTATCACATATCAAGAACAATGCACTAAGAAAATAGATACATAAACATCATGAACAACATTGCACAAAGCATAACAACACAGGATATACATGGTTCACCCTAGTGTGGGGCTATGTCCACCATCTCTTCTCTTATTTATTAGTCTCCTTCAATCTTCTTACAGGCACTAAGACACAGAGGCAACTCCACAAGGACAGGATATTTGCACGCACCTCACCAAATCCTCCTTCCCCGGATTAGGTCAAGGCACAAAGCCTTACACAGATTGTCTGCACAAAGCCTCTTACAATCACTTTCACTTAACTCTACAAGACTTAACACATCTTCTTGCACTAATCCAATTACAATTCTTTGCAAATAGCTAACACTAGCACTTAGCCATAGGCTCGTTCTTACATCACTTTAGGTATCCTTGATCTGCTACGCTAGAGAGTGATATGCAGCCTTCCCTGGGTATAAATGGTGAGGGTTTGGTCCTTGCATGCTCAATCCATTGATCAAGTGGATCAGCACTAGATCCACAGTCACATGCCTATCTAACCAACAATAGCCTCCATGGCAGCATGACAGGAGGCGTTTAATGCACACGTTAACATCATGATGTCTGCTGAAGTGGGGGATATTCATCACGTTTAATATCATCGACCACACGATCTCTTTAATCCATGGCTGGGAAACTATCTTGGGATTCTTCCCAATCATCTTCGTCGGGTATCTATGCGGTGCGAGCATCACATAGTTCTTTCGGTATCCAAAGTTGAATTCATTGATCTTGAGATCTGGGATAAGTCCCAGCTATGGTCCAACTGTGTGTATCCCCTTCGGGAGGTACGCACTGATCAATGTGTACTCAAAGTCATGTGGGACAGTTTCATAATTAACTATGCCAGCAAGAGGTAGGATGTAGTTGGGCAAGATCAGCGAGATCTACTTCGCGTTCGCTAGATCGTCGTGGTGCTTGCTTATTTTCTCTGTAGCGGTTTGGCTAGAGAGTCGTGCAGTCAAGGGGGATGCTTGCAATCCATCCGTCGACGATGCTTATATTCTGTGGACATGAATTTCTCAACCATAATGTCGATCAAGATCTCTTATACGGATTTCTTTACTACGCTAAGGTCGCTCGATATACATGCTCGGAATCAAATAACTTGGGTAGGCAATTGGACACTCAAGGTAATAGAATCAATGGTGAGGTTTAGATAGTACAATGCTATATGCGATCAATTCTTTGTTAGCTCGAATATCTTAGGTTGAAAAAGTGGTCCTGGTGCGACATTCAAAAAATTAAATAAGCAACGTCATAATGGATTCCTTCAATGGGTTGAAATGCCTTAATCAATATGAATCCATCCATTATGGTGTGGTCTTAATGGACCAGTGGCAATATTTCCATAAATAACTGTGTTTCTAGCCATTCCATAGCATATTTCTAATGGTCAGGACACCTCCAACTGTCATATAGCTTCGTCGCGGCGAAGTGCCATTCTGTGCAGTTCTGCTATTCTGGCGAGGTTCAAATTCTGCAATCCTACCTTCTATGAACTCTCCTCCGGAACTTACTGCAATCTTTCTAACTTTGCTTTCTTCTTGTTGAGCTTTCGTGCTTTCTTCCCTATGATCTGAGTCACTCGATTCCTCTTTCCATTCTTGTTCTTATCTTCTCTTAGCATAGTAACTTCGCATTGTTGAGGGTCTTTCAAAGGATTCAAGTGTAATACTTCTTCGCTTACTATTTCTGGGGTGGACGTTGTTCTCTCCTACATGGATAGGTTTTTCAATCCTTCCTGCATTCTTTCAACTTTGACAGCTAAATCCGTGGTCCTCAGTTGCTTCGACTTGTCCTCTTGTTCTTGTATTAGTCACTCTATTTTCTTGGCTATGAAGTCTCTTAATTCTTTCTTTTTCTGTTCTATGGCTTCTTCCTCTGCTTTCCTCTAGATCTGATCTTTCTCAACCCAGGGATTTCCTAACAAGAGTGCAAAAGGGGCATTGTTCTCAACAAATTTAATGACTTTGAATTCTTCTTCAGTCGATGTTCCATGGGAAATCATAGGTACATTAGTAAATCTTCCACATAGGGTTATCATCTTTCCTTTAAACAATCCTATCTTTCCCAATGAAGGAATCATAGCAGGATTTCCGAAAATTTCCAAAGTACTTTCTTGCATGATATTCACCTATGTTTCCTCATCCAGAACACAGTCTATGTCGAAGTCTCCTATTCTTGTTTCTATGCACTGCTTCTCTTTTAAGATCTTTGGTAAACTAATGTCTCTGTGATTATTCAATGTTTCTTTCAGCTATAATAACATAGTCTTTGAGTCTTTCTGGTTCTCTAACATATCCTTAGTCTCTTGACCTTCTTCATAGTTTTCTTATCTCAGGTTCATATTTTCAACTTTAGAAATAATTCTAGGGCAATCCAAAACCTCATGACCAACAACTTTACAACAAAGACAAATAGGACCTATACCAGGGCATTCCCTAGAAATATGCCCCGATATTCTGTAGTTATAACACAATGTCAATCCTCTCTTTCTCTTAAATGATCCACAACCTTTCTTGTACTATGCACTGGGATCACAGTGATGGACCTGCAATATGAACAAAATTGTTCTATATTCCTACACCCACTTGTTAGTCCAAAAATTATTTATATGCATAGGAATAGCATATCTTTCACTATCTCTATCAGATCTATTCAGATCAAATCTTATTTCTTCTAGCTGTGCCCTAATTTTCAGACTAGGACAAAATATGTCAAACATAACTAGATTCATACTTTCAAAGAAAACATTTCCACTTACCTACCTTTACCATATCACAAATCTTTAAGATATTACTTCTTTTCTTCAGATCAGACTTCTTTTTCCTAGCACAAAGCTTCATAAGTCAAGTACAATATTGCATACTATATCAAGAGATCTACGCATAGAGCTTTCTCTTTTCTTTAGTTCCCAGCAAAAAAACCAGTTTTTGGCATAGGGGCAGACCTAGGGTTCAAAGCTTCAACAACACACCAAAAAAACCCTAAATACCAGCCCTTTCAGCAACACCCGTGAAGCAGATGAAGTCTCACCCGAGGTAGAGGTAGGGGGGGTTGTAGGACTCAAATGTCTACAACTTACCTGGGACACAGATCTGTGATTAAAACACTTCGGCATATCACTTAGCCAACAATACACATTAGATTATGACCTTTATTCACATTGCAGACTAACCCTAATTACATATCAGCGTAGTAGTAATCAAGATTAAGAACATCTAATCATTTATCACATAGCCTAAGAGAAGATATAGCATTTAATCATATATAAAGCACTAAGAATAAATAGATCTACCTATCACATATCAAGAACAATGCACTCAGAAAATAGATACATAAACATCATGAACAACATTGCACAAAGAATAACAACACAGGATATACGTGGTTCACCCCAGTGTGGGGCTACGTCCACCAACTCTTCTCTTATTTATTAGTCTCCTTCAATCTTCTTACATGCACTAAGCCACAGAGCCAACTCCACAAGGACAGGAGATCTGCGCGCACCCAGGGTTCAACGCTTCAACAACGCACCAACAAAACCCTAACTTCTGGCCCTTTCGACAACACCTACAAAGCATATGAAGTCTCACTCAAGGTAGAGGCATGGGGGGGTTGGATGACTCAAGTGTCTACAACCTAGCTAGGACACAGATCTGTGATTACAATACTTAACAGAGCACTTAGCCAACAATATGCATTAATTTATGATTCTTATTCACTTCACAGAGTAACCCTAAATACATAATCGTGCAGTAATAATCAAGATTTAAGAACATCTAATCATTTAACACATAGCATCAGAGTAGATCTAGCATTTATTCATGGATAAATCACTAAGAATCAATGGATCTACCTATCACACATCAAGAACAATGCACTAAGAAATTAGATACATAATCATCATGAACAACATTGCACAAAGCGTAACAACAAAGGATATATGTGGTTCACACCAGGGTGGGGCTACGTCCACCAACTCTTGTTCTTATTTATTAGTCTCCTTCAATCTTCTTATAGGCACTAAGAAACAGAGCCAACTCCACCAAGGATAGGAGATCTGTGCACACCTCACCAGATCCTCCTTTTCCGAATTAGGTCAAGGCACAAAGCCTTACACAATTTGTCTGCACAAAGCCTCTTACAATCACTTGCACTTAGCTATGAAATCCTTAACACATCTTCTTGCACTAAGCCAATTACAATTCTTTTCACATAGCTAACACTAGCACTTAGCCATCGACCCTTCTTACATCACCTAGCTACTTATTTATACATTACAAAAGGGCCTAAGCATGGGTAAACCCATGGGCCTACATCCCATACCCATTACATAAACCCTAAAAACCCAAAAATCGTGCGATCTTCACTTCGCCTGGGTGCTCCGTCTTCAACCAGCCTATCAAAGTCCCAAAAATGGTCAAACATGACCAATGTTTCCACAAAAATTGGTTGAGCGCCAACAATCCTCTACTTACAGAGATTTTTTCAAAAATGAATTGGTTTCAACAATTATTTTTCTTTCGATTTTGGGGCTTGGAAAAATGTGGAATGAGAGACTGGGGCTCGATCATCAAAGGCTTGAGAAAATGACACAATGATCTAGGGCACATGATTCATCATGTAAAGGACCGAGGGTAGGATTCGACGCATCCACGACTCTGATGGAATTATAGTTCCAAGCGGTGACTTAAAAAAATGTTTTATTTATCATACAAGGAGGGAGTGGGGACTGACTCAGGATTTGGCCCTAAGAGTGTTTGGTTGAGGGTTTTTTGGCATTGTAATAGAAGTTGGGTAATTCTGAGGCAAGTTTTCATTCGGGAAAAGAGATGGGTGAGGTCAAAAGTAGAGATGAAATGACACTACAGGTCCGAGAAATGAAGTGAATTGTGATTCAAGATAACAATCGATAGAGGGGAGTCTAGGGAGACAAATGGACAAAATATTAATTTTAGTTAGTATAAATAAAACCCTATTTTGAAAAACCTAACCCTAAATCTACAACAATTATATAAACAAAGTTGAGTGAAATTAGGGCATACTTGGACAGTGTTGACACGTGGGTAATTTTTGGTGCTGATAGGAGGGCAGAGGATTCTTAGGTAGATCCATTGTTTTCTCAGGCACTCAAAAGAAACAATGGATAAGTCTTTGAGGGATAATACCTTTTTATAAACATTAAGTGCAATTCATGCGGTTGGGGAGGTTTCAATATCTGCACCAACAATGATATTGTGAACAACTCTGGTGTGAACTTGAGGCATTCATGGAAAGGTCTCCGGTATGCACCAGAAGAAATTGTGGGAAAGTATCTGATGTATATCGAAGGACCTAATCCAAATTTTGTCGGTTATTACCACTCTGTTTCAGAGGAGCTCATTTCAAGTCTTCCAGGTACACTGGAGACATTGGTGGGAAGTGACCTAATGTAAACTGAAGGCGTCAACAAAAAGTGCATGATACATTTCATAGGAGAAGATGGGAACTCCTCCAATTTGACCAGAGGAGTTTGTAAGAAATCATCTAGTCAAACTAAAGGATTTTGTAAGAAATTGCACGATATTCAATTTAAATTTTTAGAGGAATTCGGGGGAAATTCTCCAATGAGCATCGGAGGAATGGAAGAGAAATCCTCTTCTTTATACTAGAGGATTTTATAATAACTTGCTTGATGACCAAACTCATCTCCAAAATCTTCCAAGGTATCAATAAAAAATGGAATTCCAACCATACTAACAAAAATAAAGTGGCATGTTTGGAGAGAGTTAATCAATGATCAACATTACAGAAAAATTTCAAGCCAAGATTTTTTTTATAGAAGAGATAAGGAGGCTCCATTTCTTGGAGAGAGGATTTACAAGTAAATATTCAAGGAAAAAGAGGTTGTTGATGCTTGGAACAACAAATTTTGACACACTGGGTGAAGCCATGAATCTCTGTAGAGTGGCATTCAAACCAAATTTTTTGAGAATAGAAGCATGGTGATGCATGATCCAAGACAGAAACAATATGTCCCATAGTTTTTCAAAATTCATATTTTGACGAGACAAAGTTTTTATGATACAAAGAAGAAGTTGGAACCATGCCCAAAATGGATTGATTACCATGAAATAATTTTTTCAAACAAGAATTAGTTTCAGGAAGGAATGAGGAGTACAACAATGAGTTGGAACATCGAGAATGATGAAAATGCAAGTTACTTATGAATTTCTCTAGTGTTTCTCCACTTCCAATGAGTGTCCATAGCCCCGATAGAATTAGTTTGGTGTCACAAGGCTTACTCTGTTGCCAATGAGCATCCATAGCCCCAGCAAAAATACTTACATGTTCCACATGATCTGGAATTCCTTTCCCCAAGTCTTTACCTTTTATAATTTAATTCTCTTTTATCTAGAGACATGTGGATGGGGGGATTGGTATTCTAGTCTTCCTTTAAAGGAATGAGGGATGACACTTATGAAGGTGATATTTTCCAACTCAATTATATATGAGTGAACTCCCTGAGTAAAATTTCCTGGAGTAGTACAAATTCCTTTCCAAAACCGTTTCTCCTTAGTTTAGAAAAACATAAAAATATGTTCTTAGACATGGTCCTTGGCTCTTTTCTTTATTATATTTTAAGTGTACAATGCTCGTATGTTGATAAACAATAGTCCACTATTGGTTCTAACCTGAGATCATGCACAATAGTGCTATACATATAAAGATGAATTTATGTTTAGAATCCAAACCACACATTTATAAGTTTTTGACACCAGACATGCTATGCTTCAAGAGATATTTAAGTCTAAGCCATCAATCTTCTGAGAATTCCAGGGTGATAACTTTCAAGAGAAAAAAAATAAGAACCAACTAAGACCAAAAAGAAAACAAAATGTAAAGCATGAAATGCATAAAGGTAAAGTAAAACTGAACAAAAATCAATATGAGGAGTAAAATATTTATTTATATATAGGGGAGGAAATTTTCCTCAAGGGAGAGTTGATGTAATGTTCAGGATTTGACCATTTACGGGGACGAGGTCTACATCCTCTTCAAAATTCTGTAGGTGGTAGTTTCCTTGGCCAATTTTCTCTTTGATCGCAAAAGGGCTAAGCCACAATTGCTGAAACTTTGAGTGTTTTCCTTTATCTTCATGCGGCTTGTCCCATTTGAGAACTAGGTCACCAACCTGAAAGTATTTCTCTCCAGCAGAATTTTTATCAAACCAACGTTTAATGATTTGTTGGTGAGCTTCAAAATTGGTTTTTTCTTTGGCACAATTATTCTCTAGGTTCAACAAAGTGTTGATGCATCTTTATATGACGGGACATTCTCTCCTGCGTGACTGTTGGGTCAGTTGGAGGGAAGGAAGATAAATATTTGAAGGAAGAATAGTCTATTTCCCATAGACAAGGAAACAAGGAGAGGTCCCTATAGAAGCCTTGGGGATGACATGACCAGTGCATAGGGCATTGGGTAGTGTGTTATGCCAATTTTTCTACTGATCAACTATAGTTCGTTTTAGAATGCGGATTAGATTCTTGTTTCTTGATTAAGCCAAGCCATTACCCTACGGGTAATAGTTGGTTGCATATTTTAAGGTGATCCCTTTTTATAAAGAAAACTTAGTCAACTTAAGTGATGAAAAATATGTTTCATTATCAAACATAAGATATTTAGGTAGTGAAAAATTGGTTATGATATGTTGTTCAAGAAAATTCATTACCACTTCATCATTCACCTTGGATAGTGGTATTGCTTCAATCTAGCATGTAAAGTAATCTGTAGAGATTACATATACATGTGTTGCTTAGATGGGTGAGGGTTAATATCATTGATAATTTCCAACCCCCATTGTTTGAAGGGATCTTCAACAACAACACTCTGAAGTGGAACAACTATGTTTTTCTCTCTTCTAGTTGATTTTTGGAAACTATCAAAACTGTGAGAATTTGCATGGGAATCCTTAAATAATGTTGGCCAATAGTACTCAGATATTACTATTTTGTGAGTTGTTGTGTCTCCTAATAAATGGCCTCCAACTAGTCCATCATTCAGGTCTTTAAGGACTTGATCAACATCTTGTTTTTCAAGACAACACAGTAGGACTCCATCATAATTTTTTATGAACAAGATATCATGGACCATTTAATACTGTGATGATTTCATCCTTAGAGCTCTCCTTTTTTTGGCATTGAGATGGCTGGAGTTGTAGCATGATACAGATAATAGTTGGTATCATTGTAATATGAATTCTCAATATATGTAACATATGGAACTTGTCGTGTGTAGAATGTTGGTTCCTCTTGCTATCCATCTTCTTTTTTTATTTTTAACATGCATTATTCTAGTTGCCATCTTACAAAGACCTTAACCTTGATGAAATTTTTTGGTTTAAATTCCAGGTGATATTCTTGTAAGGTAGTCATCCAATTACCTCATCTCTTTCCCATCTCTCTCTGTACAAAGGGATATATGGCCTACGGGTGAATAATGATCAATTTGGTACGATTCTTCAAAATATATGGTTTGAAATGTTTGATAGCTTTGTGGATAGAAAAATCTTGCTTGTCCACCGATGGGTAATTCAGTTCAACACCTTGTAATCCAGTGCTCATGAATGAAAGGGGGAATTCATTCCCTTGCTCATCCTTCTATGTGAGCATTGTTGTAAGAGAGTGGTTAGATGCAAAAGTGTAAAAAAAAAAATCCTTTAGTAAAATATGGACTTTGTAAAGATGGTGCAACTACTATAATGACCTTGATTTTCTCAAAGGCCTCCTTTTTAATAAATTTTCATTTAAACTGAACATATTTATTTATCATCCATTGAAGAGGTTTAATGATTTCAACAAAGTATAGAACAAATATTCTTACGCAATTAATCTTGCCAAAAAAGGACTGCATGGACTTTTTACTGTGAGGTGGTGGGATTTACATATTAGCCTTAGTTCGTTCTAGGACTACATAAATCCCATCTTTAGAAATAACATGCCCCAATAGAATACCTTCTGAAACAACAAAGATGATCTTTTGGGGATTTAGAGAGATACCATATTTTTTGCATCTTTTGAATATTTTTTTCAAATGTTTGGGGTGATTAGCTCTTTGTTTTGAATAAACAATAACATCATCAAGATAGATCACTAAAATTTGACCGATTAGACCTTTGAAAGTGATGTCCATATCCCTTTTAAAGGTATCACCCACGTTAATTAAACCAAAGGGAATTCTATGGTATGCATATGTCCCCCACTTCATTCTGAAGGTGGTCTCTAATCAGTCTGATTCAACTAGGAGAACTTGATTGTAACCTGAAAACCCATATAAAAGGGAAAAAATATCAGACCTAGAGATGAGTTCCAGGATTTGTTCAATAGGGGAAACTTGACAGTTGTCTTTATTGGAGGCCCAGTTCAGATTCCAAAAATCTATGCAGATTATGGCTTCCCCTGACTTCTTTCTGACATGAACCATATTAGAGACCCAGGTGGAGTGACAAACCTTGAATATGATCTGAGTGTGTAGAAACTTATTATGTTCTTTTTGAATGAGTGGTTCAAGGGTTAGCTGCATTTTCCTCAACTTTTTTTGGAATGGATTGACACATTTTTTGATTGGAATCACGTGTTGAATGATATGAGTGCCACAGGTTTTCAAATCTTTGTAAGTCCAAGAAAATAAATCATGATACTTTTTGAATAACTGCGTAATTGTTTTTTTTCGGCCTTCGAACAATAAGTGCCCATATTGATGTACTTAGATTGTTCAAGAGTACCTAGATTCACCAAGAAATGAATCATGATAGAGTTTTTTGTCTTTGGATTCATCGGGTTTTTGAACTTAGTCTGAAGTTCGAACAACTTTTCCAATGATATCACATTTCTTGGGATGTAATTTGTTTTTACCTTACTTTCTTCATCTCGATAATTTTGAAGATCTTGTTCATTCATTTCATCATCTATAATTGAGTCTTGGAAGATGTTTGAGTTGGTAAGGAAATTTTTAATCTAACTATCACTATTGAATACCCTCTAGTTCATGACATTATCTAGTATATAAGGCATGGACATGATTTCAATAGAAAAACTATCATTAAGAGGTGTATGTCTAGAATCTACATTCACCAAAATGTCTGCAACAACATTCTGAAAATGAGGTATAGATTCAATGTGAAAAGATTCAAAATAATAGACTAGATTCCATACCTCTTCTTGGTAACCTCTCAAATATGGAGACAGGTAGTGAATGGTATTTGTTATCTATCAGGAACCTATTTCCAAATCACCAAATACTCATAAGCATTTTACCTTGAGGTCAATGGATTTTTTCAAGCCTCGGACCAAGGCTTCATATTCCATAGTATGATTGGTACATTTGAATTCAAAATGGTAGGATATAAGGGTTTTACATTGATGTGGATCGATAAGAATATATCCTACCATGACTCCTTTATGAGATTTGGAGCCATCAAAGAACATAGTCCAAATGTTAGTATATAGAGGTGGGTTAATTATACAATAACATAATTCTTTTAATACAATACAAGCATTATCATCATTTTGATCACATGGAAGGAGTTCATATTGGGTGTTTGTTTGAATGTTAGATGGATGTGCTTCATAACAACTAAGGTCAGTCTCTAAGAAATAATTACCCAAAACAATATGAGAAAAGTTGATAGGATCATTTTAACCTTCCAATTCTATTACCGTGTGATTCATATGAGCCTCATTGTCTACAAAAATATGATTGAATTTACCTTTGTATGGGATCCATAAGTGGGACTAGTTTGTAGAGAAATATCCTTGAATCTTAGTTGACCAGTCTCTGCTAGAAAACAAACCATAACTTTCTGGGATGTCAACAACAACAATGTCAATGTCTTGATGCACCCTAGGATCATATGAAAGTCTAATAATGAAATATTTAAGTTTTTCTTTTACTTCAACATCTGACCTATCCAATTGTATGATCCTTGTAGTGGTCAATTGTGTGATAACATTTATTCTCTAGTACATTGAATAGGGCATGATGTTGGAGTATGCACCATAATCCGCTAAGCAATTATGCACATTGAAATTTAAAATTTCATATGTGACTAGAAAAGGGGGGACATGAGACTTGGAATGTGAACCTATACTTGTTGTGTTTATGGCATATTTAATATACTTTGGGTATTTCCTTTGTTTCAACAGCTTTAGGAATGTTCTTGGTTGCATATATGATATTCTTTTAAGGATTATTGGAATGAAAATAATCATGAAGCCGATCACGTCGTTGCGGTAGTTAGCAGATATCATACATAGAAACTTTATCCTTAGTATTCTTCATATATTATATAAAATTGCAGTCTAAAGCATGCATTTATGGTTTACTTGTTGTTGTGGTGGGTTGTGAACTATTGGGTTTGCTATTAGGTATTGAAGTGTTGGGAATATTACTGTTTGCAACCTCGTTTGATGTACTCAATTTTCTATTTTTGGATGAAATAGGAGTATCGCATTTACTATTGGATTTTCTTGCATTTAGGGTGCTTGGTTTCAAAGTAGGAACAAGTGGAATGATTTTCCTGAGAGGGGTGTTGGTGTTCAGAGAAAAATAAGAAGTGTTGGGAACAACACCTTTGTTGCATAGGTTGTAGTCTCTAGGGGAAAACTTTACAACTGTTGTATCTCCTATACAAAATTCTTCAATCTACTCATCATCTAAGTCAATACACCAATACCATAAGAACATAGTAGATTCTGGGGGATCCTCCTCAATGGTTTCTTCGTTTTCTGCTTCCTTGAGTTGTTCATCATTATCCAAAATATGGTTGATAACTAAGGTCATGGAGTTTACCCACTGTGGACATGTTTTTTCAGAGTGATTCTACTGGTGGTATTAGGATAAGTTATCCCTACCAAAGCTATCTAGATTTAATGTAAGTTGTGGGACTTCTGCTGGCTTAGGAGGGTTGACATTTCTTTTGAAGGACAAAAGGAAAGGTATATGCCTTGAAGATCCTTCTTCAACATTCTTATTAAGATCGACAACATCATTTGATATCTTCTTGACCAACTTAACCACGTTGTCCATATCTTGAGGGTCTTTCTCATGAGGTTTCATAAGTAATAAAGGCTTCTTTTCGACTGAACTAATCTCTTCAATGTATGAATAAAATTCGTAAGATGAAAATTCATTTTCAACAACTTTGGATTCTTCAAAAGTATGAGCTATGGTTTCTTTACCATCTTGTTTAACAAACATTCCTATGGAAGGAATCATAGCCGAAGTGTAATATTTGATGTCTATGGATTCTATGGGAGCGGTCTCAACATAAAACTTATTTAGGACAGTAGTAAAGTGTTGATTGAAGTCCTTCACTTTCTCTTTCTTTTCCATATTTATAGCTCCTAACATTTTGTATAACGCTGCAAGAGTTTTTGCTTCTCCAAACTTTCCAATAAATGCCTTTTCAAAGTCTTCCCAACTGGTTATGCAATGGGGTGGGAGGTTAAAATACCATGTGGATGATTTTCCTGTGAAGGTGAAAGGGAAATGTCTACATACTAGGTCTTCATAGAGAACATAGAGAAGATATGTGGCTAGAAATAAATTGTTAATATGATCTTCTGGTGAGCCGGGTTTGTCTGGATCAAACTTTGGAAGGATTGCTTTTATGTTTTCTAGGAATTTCAGGTAAAGTTTCTACTAAATTTAGAGCACATTTAGAAAACCATGGTGGAATCATCACCCTTCAGTCTTCTTTCTCACCCATATTGATTTATGGGTTTTCACCGTCGAATTTATGCTCAGATTTGGGAGGGGTAGGAGGGATTTGATTCAAGGGAATGTGTACTTCCTAGAAAGTAGTTTCAATAAGATATTCTATAGAGTTGACAAGAATATTGGGCCTATTATTGGTTTGTCTCACACGAGTAGTTCTTGTCCTTGGGAGTTCTCAGGCTGTTTGTAGTTTACCAAGAAACTTGGCATATGAACATGTAATACGATGAGTTTCAGTAAAATCTTTGTAGGGTACAGGAAACCCAGTTTCTATTTGAGTTTCAGGGCTTCTAGTAGCACATCCAAATGTAGGGCTTGTGTCTTCAAAGGTAAGGTCGTGTTTTGAATTGATATGAGGAAAAAGAGTTAGAACAAAGATATTTTCGGAGGACTCGCTATGTGTATGTAGTGCATTTATGTAATCCATACAATTTCAGGCCCTCCTTTTAGTGCCAATTATGTTGATGGGGAGGAAATTCCCTACAATAGTAATGGGTGCTCCCCGATACATGGTCCCAATTATGCTATGCATCCTTTGGCTTAGGAGACCCATCCTGATTCTGTTCCGACTGTCATTACTAGTTGTGAGGGTGAATGGATGGATGTTTATGCAAATGGGAGATGTATATGGAGACTATATAAATGCATAAAGGAAAACTATTTAATCTAACTTATCCTAGCTAGGAGCAAATTGTAGAAACTGAATGAGATGAAATGAAACTAAACTTTGCAAAACATCCCAATCAAATAGTTGTCATGATGTTGCAATGTTGGATAACACATCCATAAAAATGTATACCCAGAAAATTCCAAGTCATATTTATGCATACATCAACAACTCATATGCTCAGGACATTAATTATATAATTAATAATAACAAAGTGAAAGAATAACATCAATTTCATCAAAAAATTATATAAGCAAAGTGTGTTCTTACAGCCCATGTGGAAAACAAACATTCTACTAGAAATAGTTCATAGAAAACAACAATACACACAAGTTTTCTCTCTATCAAAATTTGTCCCCGAGGGCTTCTCAATATTAATTAACTAATTATCTTCTATGAAAGTAGTTTCTCGAGTGTATACAAAGCTTGAGAGCCAAAAATCCCCTTCAAAATGGGTCTCTTTATTTATTTATACAACTATAACTAAATGCTAAAAATGTTTTGTTGGATTCCACAAGAATCAATTACAAAATACCTTTTAGCTTCCCTTATTAGCTGTTTGATACATGTGATGAAAAAGACGAAGCTAAAAGTGGATTGAAAAAGACTAAATAAGATATTGTTAACAACAAATTCAAATTTATTTTCATGTCTTGCCTATGTGTTCTTATCTCGGATGTAGGCAATCCATATCTATAATAGATCGTAAAGTGTTACGATTCAACAATATGCTAACTCCTCGAGAGTACCTTCATACATGGTTGTGTTTTCATTGAGAGTCTACATATATTTTCCAAAGTGGCCATGAATTCTTGGATCATGGTGCAGAATTTGGTGGGTTGAATGAGGTGTTGTTCAATCAAGTCCATCATCACCCTGGAGGCCGATTTCATTACCTATCACCTATGACTTGTACTATGTTTTAGTTTTTTATGCTAGTGGTATCATTAGACAGATATTTCCACACAAGTCTATGTGTCTAGACATGCAGAAATCATCCAAATCCTTTTACCTTGGTAACTTTACTTTAATTAAAGGAATTATTAAAGTAAATTGTTTTTGTTAATTAATTATGTAATTAGTTAATTGAGTTATTTAAGGAAAGTGCTAAAAGTAATTAGTGTGTTTCTAAATCTCAAATGAGTGTGAAATAATATCAATCGTAAATCACTTTAGCGATTAGAAATATATTATAACTCATGATTATAAAAGCAAGGCTAGGGTGAGGGAGGAAGACACTTGACACTTGACAAGAGTTGTGTTGAGAGAGTTGACACAGAGAGTATTGGATCATGAAGGATTGTGATTCAAGATCTTGGATAGGTGGAGAAGGATTTCCATCTATAGATTAGGTCAAGGAGAACA
>JZKD02S2076753.1:39181-50827 GCA_000966675.3 Picea glauca | reverse complement strand
CTTTAACGTTTTGACTTAACAACTCGCGAGATGGCGAATTCCGATCTCGGCATTAATTAACAATAATCATGATGTAGCGGATCCTTAATGATATGATTAACTTAATCGCCGGATCTTGAATCGGGAATTTGAAGATAAGTTTTTAGGAGAACGATATGCCGAGTCACGATATTGCAATGCGGCGATAATTAAGACTCAATATAATTATGTCGCGACTTCGCGAATCGGGGTTTTGGATATTTTAACTTTATGAAAGAAAATGCCGAGAAGCGATGTGCCGAGAACCAAGTTTAACCATGGTTAGTTTTTTACTCTTGGTTCTTGACTAAGGCTTACCAAAAATATTTATCGCGTTCTCGGCTCTCGGGGCTATAAAAACAAAAATTTAGACTCGACGAATGCCGAGTCACGAAACCCCGATGATGTCTAATCAAGGGTTAAATGGTTTACCATAGTTAATGCCTTGGGTGAAAAATTTGAAAGAGTGAGTTCACAGTTTCGCGACTCGAGACTTGTAAATTCGAATATCTATAACGCCCGACTGGCGACATCCCGAAATGAAACAAGAGAGCAACATTCTTGCGAAAAAATGAAATTTTATTGAAAGCAAAAAAACGCATTGCTATTCATGTGACAAGATTTGAAAGCTTTATGATGTTCGGAAAGAGAAGAAAAACATCTTCAGATTTCAAGTATCAAACTTCGAAAATTCGTGCAAGGTGAAAGGATAAGTGCGGCTCCAACACAGTCAAACAGGTACCTAGTAAATAAGTAGAGAACAAATCAAATCAGCAACAACAACAACTTGTCAAGGTTAGTGTTATAGGAATAAAAGAAGCATAAAAGCAATCTATTTCTTTTAGTTTGGAACATGAGATCAATAAGATTAAAATATCCATACCTTTGATAGAATTAATGAAGATTGATCCTTTTAAAAAGACTATTCTAAAATCCTTACAACCTCCTACTCATGTAACTTCTTCTGATACTATAAGTCTTGAAGATGAAAATCCTACTATTACCATTGGCCCACATATTGAAAATTGATCTGATATTTCTCCTCCATTTTATATATATTTGAATGTTCATGAGAAAATTTTGCATAATTGCCTTATGGATTCAGGAGCTTCACACAATTTCATGCCTAAGGTAGTGATGGATGAGTTAGGTTTGGACATCACTAAGCCCTACTAAGACTTATACTCTTTTGACTCTAAAAAGGTTAAATGTTTAGCAGTCATTAAAGACCTCGTTGTCACCTTATTTGAGTTGCCTATGAAAAGTGTGGTCATGGATGTGGTGGTTGTTGATATACCACCTAAATTTGGTATGCTACTATCTAGATCTTGGGCTAAGAAGGTAGGAGGCTCATTGGATATGGACCATACATATGCTACTATACCTTTTTTGGGGGGATAACACTGAAGGTTGTACAAGGAAGTCATACTAGCCTATCTTGTAAGTCATCATGAAAATCATGGAAATCACCCCATTTATGTAGTTGAAGATGAAATCATATCATCCATGTTTCATATCAGTGGTGATGCCCTTTAGCCATTAGCAATCAGATATGTAAATAGCCAAGCAAAAGAGGTTGAACATGCAGTTTGGAAGATGTTTGTTGATGGTTCTAGTTCAAAGGAAGGATCTGGAGCTGGGGTTGTATTCATATCTCCTCCCAAGGAAGTCATCCCTCTGTTATATAAATTAGAATTTGATACCACCAATAATATTGTAGAGTATGAGGCCTTACTACTGGGATTAAGGGCTGAAAAGGAAATGGGGATTGATAAACTTGTTGTTTTTGGAGATTCAGAGTTTATTATTCATCCAATCATAAATATGTATCCGAAAAAACATCAAAGATTGAAGCAGTACAGAAATGAGTTATGGGACCCTTTTGAAAATGTTTTTCTAGATTTTAATATAACCTTTTTCAAGAGAAGTCTGAACCAACAAGTTGATTCTTTAGCCCTGACATCTAGCAATTTCAAAACTCCTATGTTTTCAAAACTGACATATGAAATTGAAGTAAGGAATAGGCCTTCTATTCCAAATAATATCAAATATTGGCAGGTTTTCAATGATGATAAGGAATTGAAAAGGATTTTAGAGACTGCTGGTGAGTTTTCTGCAATCTCTATTGATCAGGAAAATGAAGAAGATGATGCAGAAATTAAAGTTGATATTCCATTTCAAGATAAAAATTTAGGTCACAAGATTGTAGAATTGAATACAAACCATTTACCAAAAGTTTTGGTTCCCATTGAAACGTTGCTCAACCATAATGATGTATATAAGAAGTCTATTGTTCAAAGTCAAGAAACAAAGGTTCTTGATTGCAATATCAGTTCTGATCCAAACCCAAAGATTATAAAGTTATCTAAAGCCTTGTCTGGAAAACAAAAGGAGAGGTATGTCAGCTTATTGAAAGAATTTTTTGATGTGTTTGCTTGGTCTTATGAAGACCTTAACATTTTTTATACAGAAGTAATTCATCATAAGATCCCTTTGAAGGCAGGATCTAAACCTTTTAGGTAGAAAATGAGGAAGTTTTGTCCTATGTTGTTTCATATAATTGAAAAAGAGGTGAAGAAACAACTTGATGCCAAGATCATAGTACCTCTCAGATACTCATATTAGGTGGCCAACCTTGTGCCTGTCAGGAAAAAGAATGGTGAGATAAGGTTGTGTGTAGATTTAAATAATTTGAACAGATGTTGTTTGAAGGACAATTATACATTACCCAAGATGGGTCATATTATGTAGAGAGTAGTGGTTTCTCAAAGCATCTCCTTGCTGGATGGATGCTCCGGATATAATCAGATATTGGTTTTTGAAGAAGACAAGAAGAAGACTGCTTTCACTACTCCTTGGGGCACTTTCATGTATGACAAGATGCCCTTTTGTTTGATGAATGTAGGGGATACTTTGCAGAGGGCCATGGGCATCGCAATTGTGGGAGAAAAAGAAAATTTCATGGTAATTCATTTAGATGATATTACTGTTTTCTCAAAGTCTTATGATGAGAAACTACAACACCTCAAGCAAACATTTGAAAAGTGTAGGAGATATGGAATATCAATGAATCCAAAGAAATATCACTTTTTCATGCATGAAGGTAAGCTCCTAGGGCATATTGTATATGCAATAGGAATCAATATAGATCCTAAGAGAGTGGAGGTCATTCAGAAGATTGACATTCCAAGGAACAAAAAGGCAATACAATCCTTCATAGGGAGAATAAAAATTTTAAGGAGGTTCATACCCAATTTTGTTGAAATCATAAAGCTCATTACCAACATGTTGAAAAAAGATGCAGAAATTAAATGGACACCAAAAGCAAAGTCTTCCTTTGATAGGATAAACCAATCCTTAATTGAAGCTCCAGTTCTCATCATCCTACATTACTCTAAAGAGTTTCTGATTTTCTCATTTGCATTTGAAGATACCATTGTTGATGTTTTGTTGCAAAGGAATGATGAAGGGTATGAGTAACCTATTTCTTTCTTCAGTAAGACTCTTAGAAGTGCAGAGTTAAAATATGACATTATGGAAAAGCAAGCTTACGCATTGGTTAAGGCATTGAAATCCTTCAAGGTGTATGTGTTGCAGTCTGAAATAATTGCTTATGTACCAAATAGTGTTGTGAAAGAAATTCTTGTTCAACCAGACAGTGAAGGAAAGTGGGGGAAATGGATAACCAAGCTCTAGGAATACAATTTGGTCATAAAACCTGCTAAACTGATCAAAGGACGGGGTCTTGTCAAATTACTTACTGACTAAAATTATAAAGTTCTTGGTTTGCATCAAATTTTTATTCAATTAGATAAATCAAGATTGCAAGCTGAAGGATCGGGCCTTCAGGTAATGGACAAATATCTCTCTTCACCTTGGTATAAAGACAGTGTTTACTTTTTGCAAAATCTCCAAGTCCCTCTTGATTTTGAAAAATCTAAAATTAGATCTTTGAAACTAAAATCTGTGAAGTAGTGTATAGTTAATCAAGAACTATTTTGGAGAGACCCTAATAGAATTCTAATCAAATGTGTTGATGATGGAGAAAGCAAACAAATTTTGACAGATTTTCATAAAGGATTTTGTGGCGAACATCAGCATTGGAAAGCTACATCTTTCAAGATCCTAAGGGAAAGATACTAATGGCATGTATTATTTCTGAGGTATTTACACAGGTTAGAGCATGTGAACAATGCCAAAAGTTTGCAGGAAAGCACCAACTTCTATCCCTGCCCCTAAAACATGTAATTGCAAATGAACCTTTTCAGCAGTGGGGCCTGGATTTCATTGGAGAGATCCACCCACCTTCTTCTAGAAAACATAGGTGGATTCTTACAACCATAGATTATTTTACAAAATGGATTGAGGTTGTCCCTACAAGGAATTCCACAGATAAGGTCACCGTGAGTTTTCTTGAAGGAAATGTTTTCTCAAGGTTTGGATGTCCTAGAAAACTTGTTACTGATAATGCTCGGGCATTCAAGTCTGCTTCCATTATTGAATTTTATGGAAAATACAATGTTGAGTTGTCACATTCCACCCCATATTACCCTTGGGGAAACGGATTAGTAGAGTCTTCCAATAAAATTCTTGTCATAATCATGAATAAATTGTTAACAAAAAATGAAAGGTCTTGGGATTCTAAGTTGAAATTTTCCTTATGGGTTGATAGAATCACTACTAAGAAATCTATTGGGACTTTACCTTTTCAATTGGTCTATGGGACAGATGTAATCCTTCCAACTCAACTTGGTTTTCCAGTATTAAATTTTCCTCAAGAAGAGTTAGAAGAACCAATTGATATTGAAAGAAGAATTTTCCAAATCATTGAATTTTAGTAAAAGAGAGAAAATTTGAATGAAGAGTATGAAGCCTAACAGAGTAAAGTTAAGGCAACATTTGACAAAAAGACCAAAAAAGACAGTTTTAAAGCAAGAGATCTTGTGCTAAGGTGGGATGCCAGAAGAGAGGACAAATCTAAGAATGGTAAGTTTGACAATTTATGGTTTGTTCCTTTCAAAATATCCAAGGTACTGAATAACAACACTTTCATCTTGCACAATTTGGATGATACTGAAATTTTTGGTGATACTGAAATTTTTGGTGGCCCAGTAAATGGGCGGTTTCTGAAACACTACTTCTTTTAGCAAACTAGAATTTCTAGTTTGTATATAGTTTTTGTTTTGATTTGGTGTGATTAATGGATTAGAGAAAATAAGACTCCATGGCCCAATGGAAGTACTGGTGTGTAATTAGTTTTCTTTAAAGTTAAAGATGTAGTGTGATTGGTTGGTGAATAAGCAGTCACCAAGGGGAATGAATAGGGAAAGATTATGAGTAACAATTTATGACAAGCTAGAAAGATGAACGGCATTGATCTGCACATTCTTAATGTTTCATTATGAAACGTTATCCCCGGAAGGAGCCAGTGTTAGTCCTTGAATTTGTCTTGACTTGTTATTCACAAATTATCCTTTCATGACATGTTGTGGTTGCCTAACTTTCCCCTTTGACTAATTTCTTATATACCTTATCGTGTGCTTTTATTGTTTTCTTTGGAATTTTTTGTCATGCATTGGTGAGATAAAGTTTGAATTAAGATTCTTAGTGTATCTTCCATCGTGATTAAGAGCCATTTCTTGTTTAAATTTGAAAATTTGAATCAAAGGAAGACGCTACAAGAATATCGTTATTCTTGTAGCACCTGAAATCTTCATTATTATGAATGTGTTAAATCCCGAAAGATCGCATCAGCAATTACCCGAGATCATGTTGAGGATCGAGCAAATTTAATTATTGTGATCAAATCATGACTTGAGTCTGGGTGATGATTCAAAGAGATAGATTTTGTACCTATAGATAAGCTTCTTCCAATTACTCGTTTATCCAAGAGACTCCAAATCTATTATTGATTTGAAACCTTAGCAGTTATAGTTTATGGCTCCTAAAAAGGGTGGACAGATCGGTTGATTGGAACCAGAAGGGGTAGAATTGCTCAAAGATTTCCCTGAAATCTTGCAGAAATTCAAGAACGTTGGGTGGTATGAGCTCGGTTGTACATTTTAGGGGTATCACGAAGACATCTCCATGATTTCTGCTGAGAATTTCGATGGCTAGTATTGGGAAACTTGTTGATTCATGTTACTAAACATTTCATTGCAGTTGCATGTAGAGTGTCTGTGTATGGAGAGAGATGATGGAAGAAGGATAAGTTGCCTACTAATCTGGTCAATTAGTTTTTTGTTCCAGAGCACCGTGACCTAGATTGGAGCCAGGGTATTCCACAGAAATGGCTGAAAGAGGAATGGCAAACTGCTTTGTCCATAATTCAAAGGTACATTACCTGTGACGGAAGGTTTTCAACTATTCATTGTTATCACATAATATTATTAATGCATTTAAATGGTGATAATCCTATGTGTTTACCCTTTTATTTGTTGAAGAGTTTAGCAAAGATGTCCAAAAGGGTTTATACTCATCCTAAAACTGCTAGCAAGAGTTTGTTTCATCAAAGATTAATCAAAATCATGGTTTTGCATGCATTAAGTGAGGTTCAAATGTCTTGAATGAATTTTTGAATTCATTAAGACTGGAAGAACAAGGATCTAAATAGCGAAATACTCCAGAAAAGAAATCTACAATCTCAAAACGAGAAGGAATGCCTCTAAAAATTATGCAAAGTCACAAGGAGATCCCTCTGTATCTACAAGAAATAGGTCTAACAAAAGGAAACTCCAACTGCAACAAGAAGTTGAAATCAAACATGAATATGAATCCCCTGTTTCAGAACATGGATAAAGAGTTTTGACAGAATTTGTACAAGGCGGATGGCAAGACAAAGAACAACGCAGTTGCAAGAAGTTAAGCAAGAACCTGGAAAAGATTATAGTAATGAACCTGTGAACAAGACCACTGATAAAAAACAGAGTAAGATGTAAAAGGGTGAAAGAGTTATGGATTACAAAAGAAGGCCTAAGACAAGGGATACTAATAAATTAAGGCTCAAACTGAAGCCTTATTCAAGCCTTCTTTGAAGAAGGACAATTGCATTGTGCTTGATGATGATGATGATGATAAAATTACAAAGAAAACAAAGGAACAATTACAAGTGCCAAAGATAGTTAGCTCTGAAGATTAATTGGAGAAAGATCTGACATATACCCCTGAGGTGGATGAGTTACTATGTCCAGATATGCATGAAGTTCAAGTTCCAAAAAATTACACAAGAGAGGAATCATATTGGGTTCATCTTCAAAAGAGGACAGGTATGAATTTAGAGCTAGAAAGCCCAAGTTGTCAATTGATCTAAATCGACCTACAACCGAGGAAATGCATGAAGCACATTCCATAGAAACGGGAAATCAATTCAGACAAGAAAACAAAAAATTGCAGGCAACCATTAAAGTATTGAAGCAAGAAAAGTTGACACTTGAACATTGGACTGCTAAGCATATAATTGGCATAATGTGAAGAAAAGGTGAAGAAAAATAGCATTAATCTCTATTGGCATAATGTAGTTCTCAAGACCAAGATGAAGCAAGAAAATATCAAAGGTTCATCTTCTACTCCACACTAAAGGTTCCACAACCAGGACAACATACAATTTTGAATGTTGTCCATAGGAGGAGCACTTACTTCTAAATGAAATGGAAATCTTGAAGTTGTTTTTGAAGGGTTATACACAAGTTGAATGTTTTGCAGGTAAAGGAGAATTCAGTGACTCAACATATGTAACATATGAATACCTTGTCAACATAATTTTTTCCATCAGTTGTTGAAATGTTTTGAGTCAATCATAGATCTGTCTACCACAACAGTTTTGTTCACTTTTTGAGCAAGTTTTGAAGAACCAACTCAACAATCAGTTGCAACATCCTATTTTATAGGATTCAACTATCTTTTTAGATCAAGACTAGTCAAATGTCAAGCCATCTATCTAATGACTAGGTTATGGAGATCCGAATGCAATATATGTAAGAGGATTTGTCTCTTACATGCTAGCTAGAAAATAGGATCATATCAAAACTATTTCTAGGAAATAGGATCTATGGAAACCACTGTTGTGTATAAAAAGGCAACTTGTTGACAGAATTAAGGGTTGGAAGTGGTGATATTTTTGAAGAAAACTATGTTTCTGATTGTAAAGACTAAGACTTGTTACATTTTGTACTAAATGGAAAAGGTTCTTTGATGGTTAGACTCCTCTTCTTGTCTTTATTCTTTATTTTCTTACTTGAATGCATATTTATCTTCTCCAAAGCATTTGATATATCTTATTTGTGATTTAAGTCAGTGGAGATTTTGTTGATTGCTTTTTCATAACTTGATTTTTGTTTAAGTGCATGTTGTTGTTCTTGAATGATATTTAGGATCAAGGATTTCCTATGTGAGTGAACAGATTGGAAACTTAAATATTTATGTCTTTCATGTTATAATTTGCTATCCAATTCATTAGGTTGACTACCATTTATTAAGCAAGTGTGATAGGATTTTGTTCTTGTTATCTAAGATTGATATTGTTATTTTACCACTCCTTAATCTTCAAACCAATTTCAAAACTTAAACAAATCTTTATTTATAAAAAATCATTGCAATAAGTTAATGATGTCTTAGCTTTCCCTTTAGCAATCAAGTGCAACTTTAGGGACTAACATGAACCATGAACAAAAATCATAATGTCATCTACAAAAAGTAAATGTAAGAGATAGACAAATTTTTCAACTTAAAACCCCTTCATTGATCTCCTTCACTTCTTACATCCTTGATTAACATACTTAATCTTTCTACCACTAAAAGGAAGATAAAAGAAGATAGATAGCATCCTTACCTGAGACTTATAGTAAAAACAAAAAAGCTAGAAGGAGATCCATTAATCAACACTACAAATAAAACTTATGATAGCAACCCATGATCCAATTTATAGTCCTCAAATTCATACCCAACTGAAGTAACAATAATCTAAGTAATATCCAATTCGCCCTATCATAAGCATTATCGAAATCTATATTTGGGATAGCTACTAGTAATTTTGGGTCTTAACATAATTCATTCATCCTCGTGCTAATCCAACCACATCACAAATTTTGTAGTTAAAAAGAAATCCAAACTATTCATGAAACACAATACCTGAAAAAACACCCTTCAATATGTTAACAAAGATTTTGGAAATTAGATTGTAAATTACAATTCCAGAAATAAATAGGCCTATAATATTCAAAACTAGCATAGTCTTGTTTTTTTTTTGGGAATGAGTGTTATGAAAGTGGTATTTAATTCCCTCGAAACTTTCCCAAATGCTTGGATTCTTCAACAACTTGTAGCAGATCTTGTTCCAATAAATAATTAAAATTAAGGTAGAATTTCACTGACATACCACTAGGCCCGGGACTCTTCCCTTTATCGAAAGAGGAAATAACATACTTTAGATTTTCCATTGTAATTTTAGCCTTTAAATCCTTATTCATTTCGTTATCTATGAGAGAAGGAAAAAGACTTAATATTTTTATAATTTCTCCAATGTTAGTAGTTTCTAGCTCCTTAATCCTTATTCATTTTGTTATCTATGGGACAAGGAAAAAGACTTAATATTTTTATAATTTCTCCAATGTTAGTAGTTTCTAGCTCCTTAATCCTTATTTATTTCGTTATTTATAAGACAAAGAAAAAGACTTAATATTTTTATAATTTCTCCAATGTTACTAGTTTCTAGCTCCTTAATCCTTATTCATTTCGTTATATATGAGATAAGGAAAAAGACTTAATATTTTTATAATTTCTCAAATGTTAGTAGTTTCTAGCTCCTTAAACAAATACAAGTGTTTTTGTATAGCCTTTTCTATATCTTTAAAGTGATAACCATAGAACCATTTGGAATAGTGATATCCCAAATAGTGTTAATGTCTTTTATGTGGCTAGTAAAATTATGAAGAAAAAAAAATATTATTATCTCCTTCCCTTATCCACGGAGCTTTGTTTTTATGTCTTCCAAAATTTCATTTTTCTTTCCCTCAAGATCATTCAATTTCTTGGCTTTTTCCTCTAAAAACACTCATTATTTTCAAAAAGTGTAGAGATGCCTTCTTCTACTTTTTTGAGGTCCCTTTTAATCTTAGCTACAAGATTTTTAACCCAACCTTTCATAGCATCTTTGGTTCTTTTCAAGTTATCTACAAATTCATCCATTGCATTATTCCCTTCTTGAATATTTTAAGGCTTCCAATTCTTAAGAATTAAATCCCTAAAATCTTCTTCCAACAACCAAGTGTGGTTAAATTTAAGAGGAATTGGTGGCTTCCAATCTTATAGGTCCAAGTTTAATCAAATTGGGGGCGATATGAAGCATCCTTAGTGCCCAGATAGGATTTAATTCTTATATTCTCATTAAATAATATATCCGCCATTAGGAATCTATCAAGTCTTTTGGACATCCCCCCATGGCCTCTTCTTGCATTCCTCTAGGTAGGAATAACCTTAACAAGTTCTACATTGATTAGGTGTTGTGTTTCAAACCACTACAAGAAAAAATCTCTAAGAGGATCCTTTGTAGAAACCTCCCCCCAAATCCCCCTTAGGTTTAGGGTTAGGTTTAGATATCCTTCCAAAATAACATTATCCCTAGTAATAAAGCCCTAGTCCATGAGGCCTTTTTAAAAGGGTCGTTTATCACCATAAGGCCTATAAACATTAAGCAGTCTTAAGTCTTTCCCAATATGTTTAGCCTTTAGGTCTAAAATAATTCCTAAGGTCAAAATTGATGAAGAGATGAGCCAAACTTAGAATTCCACCCTGAAACTAAACCATTAGATAACCCTACAACATCTAGTGAGAAGAAGGATTATTATTTCTTAAATCTTTGTTGGGCCTTCCTTGATCTAATTATCCCCCCCTTATAGTGGTATGTTTACCTTCCTTGATCTAATTATTCCCCCCTTATAGTGGTATGTTTACCTTCCTTGATCTCCCTCTTTTCCTCGGACATAGTTAAGGAAAAATGAGATTTCCTTCCAACAATGGAAGACAGGTTCTTACAAGAGTCAATCCCTCCCCCCGCCTAGACCCTCTAAATCCACCTCCAATTCTTTCTTAGATCTCAAATGGTATGAGGATTTCTATGAAGGTTTTTGATCATTTTTCTTATGGTCCTTTGCTAGGAGAGAATACATGTCCTCAAAGTCATCGGGTAGGGAATTAAAAGGGTTTGATCCACTAAAATCCTAGCTAGTGTATTCTAAGGGGGAAATGTTAGAGTTCAAAACACAACCCTTCCCAATTAGATACCCTAAAACCCGGATAGATTCTTCCATACTAGGTTTTTCTTCAACCCTAAAGAGATTATGGTTAATGAAGGACATGGGAGAACCACACACTATATCTTATTTAAATTTTGTGATAATCTCAAAACTAGAAGAGAGTGAGAATCCACAAGGAACTTCAAGAAAACACATAAAGCCCCATGTTATGTATAAAACCACTTATTAATCCCTAGATATTGAATTACTACATTCCTAGTGTTATATGTGTAGGTCGTCTAGAACCCTTCATTGCACAATTTCATCATAATTGTACCCCTTTGTCTCCTATATATATATATATATATATATATATATATATATATATATATATATATAT
>JZKD02S2076753.1:21006-33395 GCA_000966675.3 Picea glauca | reverse complement strand
AGGCTATCATATACAAGGAAAGACTAGTTTCCAAAGGTTTCCAGCATGTTCATGGCATAAACTACGATGAAACATTCACTCCAGTAGTGAAGATGGAATCCATTCATTTGGCACTTGCTATTGCGGCATCCATAGGATGGGAATTCCATTAGATGTATGTGAAGAATGCATTTATTCACGAAGATCTCTCAAAGGATATTTACATGGAGCATCCACTTGGCTTCATACATGATTCATCTTTGGTTTGCAGGCTCAAGAAGTCTCTCTATGGCCTCAAGCAGGCACCGAGAGCATGGTACGCCAAGATGGAATCCTACCTGTTTCCAAAGAATTTTTTGAGATGCAAATATAATCCAAATGTCTACATGCTTAGGAATATTGATTCACTTTTGATTCTAGTTCTTTATGTGTATGATATTTTGATCACTAGCTACTCGAATTTATCGATTGTTGCGGTGAAGAGGATTCTGCATGACAGATTTTTTATGATAGACATGGGTCCACTCAATTACTTCCTTAGTCTTGAGATTAGTCAGGATGCTTCAAGCATCAAGATATCTCAATCCAAGTATGCTCAGGATCTCATGGAGATATTTCACATGAAAGACTACAAGTCTGCCCCTACCCCCTTCCTATCTGGGGTGAGAATTAAGATGGTGGGGAAACTCCATTGGTTGACAACACTCTGTACAGACAACTAGTGGGGATTTTGTTGTATCTCTCCCACTCCCGACTAGAACTATCATATGTAGTGGGAGCAGTCTCCAGGTACATGTAGGAGCCACATGAGTTACACTGAAAGACTGCAAAACATATCCTTCGGTATGTTCGGGGCACCACCAGTTATGGGATCCATTATGCAATAGGTTGCAAGTTGGATCTCATAGGATTCGTAGATTCTGATTGGGTAAGCGACAACACTGATCATAAGTCCACATCCTGATACACTCTCAATTTGGGTTCAGGGCCTATATGTTGGTCTAGCAAGAAGTAGTCTGTTATTTCTCTATCTTCATCCGAGGTCAAGTACAGAGGAGTAGTTAACACTACCATCTACGCATTGTGGTTATAGAACTTCCTTACAGAGTTGGAATCTAGTTCCACGGGCCAACTATCTTTTGATGTGACAATGAGAGTACTCTCAAGTTTTGTATAGACCCAGCGCAACGGAAGTGAACAAAGCATATTGAGATCCATATGAAATATATCACAGATTTAGTCCACGAGAGGATCATCGACATGTAGTTTTGTCCTTCCTCTAAACAGACTGTTGACATATTCACCAAGAATTTCACGGAGAAGAAGTTTCACTCTCTGCACGATTGTCTTGGAGTGAAGGACGCAATTTCCTAGCAATTGTCTTTCTCTTCTTTTGATACATTGTACTTTGAGGGGGGGGTTTCCCATGAGGTTTTCCCTCTTTCCTCACTTTATTTTTAGTGTTCATTAGTTGCATTGTTCATGGGTACCTAACATGGCCTTAGTTGTTGGGACCCATTCTTCATTACCCCATAGTAGTGTTCAGTGGGGGTGTTGGAGATATTACACGCATTACACACACCTAGGATATTTCTCCTTATTTCCCTGTGTTTATTAGTCATTATTTTGGGTCTCCTATTTTTTAGGAACCTCTCCTACATTCTAGGATAATATTCTCTTCAATTTAGAACAGTTACACTTAGTTATACTAGTGGAATTCACTCATGCATAGAAACCTTAGTTTTATCACCAACAGTTGCATGTGTTTCTCTCACTTCCAAACGTGTGACTCAGTTAACTGAAGACTACATGACTAATTAACTAGGACTAGGTGGTTGTTAACTCCAGTAACTGCATGTGTGTGTCCATATCTCTCTATACCACCACTATGATCCATTGGATTCTCTTTCAGTGCTCATTAGTTGAGCTATACAGAGTATCATGTGTAAATTATCATTCATTCATTTGGTTAATACATTTTCTATTCGTTTCTCTCCAACTTTTCTCTCGTATTCTCTATTTTGCAAGTTGTGTTTGATCTTTTGTTGGCTAGATCTCTTGTGCAAGTACTCACCACATTCTACATAGACCTCATAGTTATCAACAATCATTCCAAGGTATTTGTTAAATGTCGAAGGGTCTTCCACATGTTCGAGATCATGACCATGCTATTTATTTGCAACTAGGGAGTGTACCACCTAACATTAGTCATTACAGGTATCCATATGCACATAAGAGTGAGATTTAGCACTTGATCTAGGAAATGTTAAAGGTTGGAATCATTCAACCTAGCCAAATTTCTTTCTCTTCACGAGTGGTGTTGGTTACAAAAAAGGATGGTTCATTGCATATGTGTCCAAATTATAAACAACTCCACAAAATGACAATCAAAGATAAGTTTCCTATCCTTGTCATTAATGAATTATTAGATGAATTGCATGGAGAAAAATTATTTACTAAATTGGATCTTCGTTTGAGATATCATCAAATCAAAATGAAGCAAGAAAACATTCCTAAAATAGATTTTAGAACACATGAACGCCATTATGAGTGATCCATATGGATATCAGTGGACACCCACCTTTTCCAACTGGCTCAAAACAGTTTTCTGGCAATTTTGGCAATTACTATTTTTAGCAGTTTTCACTTTTGGGGCCATTTTCAGGGCCTAAATGAAGGTTTTTCGGGATTGAGCTTTTTAATGTTGGACTATGGCATGATTGAGGCCCCAAAATGAATCTCCTCGGTGATACCTTTCCAACGGGCTATCATACGCCTAAAACGGAGATCGTATGCAAAAGTTACGACCCTGGGAAGTTAATGTACTAACTTACCCAAACGAGGTCCACATGACTTTTGGTGCTTCATGTCCTAGGGTTAGGTTTTTGGATGTCTAGGTTTTTTAGAGTTCTTGTTTATTGTAAAAGGCCTTCAGAGCCTCATTTTAATGATCTTCTTGTGAATGAGCGCAGTCGTCACATCTCTTCTCAAAGATAAGCCGCCACCATTCCAGCAAGCTTGTTTCCGCTGCATTTTACAGTTTCAACTTATTTCATTATTGAATAGAAAACCTGTTTTACTGTATCTTTGTTATTTTGTGTTAGGAATCTGTTAATAATATATATTCATTTCATTTTTCTCATAAAATCCAGATCAGTGGTATCAGAGCGGTCTGCTCCTTGTCGTCTTAATGCATGTCCCCAATGAGCTCAGAGTACAAAGAGTTGGGTCTTGAGCTTGTTTCTCTTGAGGACAAAATCTTGTGCACACCCAAGAGACCTCTCATGGTAGGAGAAAATAAATATGATGGGATAGGAGATCCTTTCAAACTGTTGATTCAGGAAGTCCTCACACAACAGAGGAACGAGATGATGGATAGTTTCGCGCAAATCCTTCGACGGCTACCAACAAGTGACACATCTTCTTCGAGCAGAGGCACCACCCCATTCAAGGTACAAATAAACTTTGATATTTCTATATTTGAAGGTCAGATAGACGCAGATGTTGTAGACAAGTGGTTGAATCTGCTAGAAGGGTATTTTTCTGTCCATAACTTCTCGAATAAAGAAAAGATTACTTTTGCACTCCTCAAAGTCGTCCCCCATGTCAAAGATTGGTGGGAAACGTTCTGTAAGAAAAAGGAAACAGAGGAACCCTCATTATTTACAATGACATCCACCTAGGATTCCTTTATGGATGTTATTAAGGAACAATACTACCCTGTCGGAAGTTATGACGACTTATATATAAAATGGACCACACTACAGCAAGAAAGAGACCAAGCAGTGCCAGATTTCACAAATATCTTCCATACCTTGCGCACCAAGCTGGGTATCAAAGATTCGGAGTGACATCTGGTGCTCAAGTATCACGGTGCTCTGCATAGATACACCCAGACCGAAATGGAATTTCTAGACATCTCATCCTTGGGCGCAACCTACCGGTATGCCATCAAAATCGAGCAGAAGATCAAACAAAAAACGCGGAAATTTTGACCTGGGAACCCCTCACAACAAAAGCCAGGAAAGGGCAGCCCCAACACACAGAACAAAGGAAATAGCAAATATGGATAGTATCAAGACAACTGGTCCAAGCTGCAAGCAAAGAAGGACACTGGAAAGACAAAGAAAGATACCGGCAAGTGGTGCGACTTCCATAAGAGCCCTTGAGATAACACTGTTGATTGTCACTTAAAGCAGTCGCTGGTGGCCGAAGTGAAAGCCTCTAAATCAGATGTGGAGTCTGACTCTGAGCCATAACCAGAAATGGGAAGACGGATCATTGACGTGGAACCCAGTGCCATCGTTGCTACCACCAAGCTCCAACCTGGTGAACCAAATGAGCCAGAAGAAGGAGAGCGCCTCTTCCATTCGCAAATGTGGGTAAAAGGCACCCCGCTGCACTTCATCGTTGATAGTGGTAGCCAAAAGAACCTCATCTCTGCAGAGGTTGTCAAGTGGTTGGCCCTGCCCACAATGCCTCACCCACAACCCTACACCATTGGATGGCTCCGCCAAGGAAGCGATCTCCGTGTCAGCCAACAGTGTCGACTGTCATACAGCATCGAGCCCTTCAAAGACGAGGTATTGTGTGATGTTGCTCCTCTCGAAGTTTGTGATGTTCTTTTGGGCCAACCTTATTTATGGAAACGCCATGCTATATATGATTCTAGGCCTCGTAGTGTTATTATTACTTTGAATAGGAAATTGTACAGGATACCTAAGGCAGTCCCACCTAGTGCTATTTCCTTGATCTCTGTTAAGAAATGCAGGAAGGTCATCTCTCAGATGGGGAAGTTTGTCTTCTTCGTGATTCGCTCTCAGAATAAGCGAAAGATCACAGCCACATCCAGGGTCTCTGCGGCCAACCTCTCCACACAACAGAAGCAAGTAGATAAGGTCGTGGAAGAATACTCGGATATCTTCTCCTCACCTACCAAGGTACCTCTGCACTACCAGGTAAATCACCCCATCGATATGACCCCCAGTGCATTGTTTCCCAATGGGCCAGTCTATCATCACTCTCTGTTAGAGAATGAGGAGATCAAGCGAAAAATCCAAGAACTGGTCCACAAGGGGCACATCCGTCCTGACTCATCACCTTGCAACAGCCCAATCATGTTGGTACAGAAGAAAGATGGAACCTGGTTATTCTGCATTGATTACCGGGCTCTGAATAAAATCACAGTCAGAAATCGATACCCGATTCCTCGAATCGATGACCTCCTTGATCAACTCACGGGGGATAAATACTTCAATAAGATTGATCTGAAGTCTGGCTACCACTAGGTCTTGATAGAATAGATAGATGTATGGAAGACCACCTTCAAGTCAAAGGAAGGCCTTTTTGAATGGTTGGTCATGCTCTTTGGTTTGACAAATGCTCCGGCCACTTTCATGAGGATGATGGACGATATCCTGCGACCATTCACGAATAATTGTGTAGTGGTGTATCTGGATGACATTCTCAGTTACAAAAAGACTCGGTTCGAACACTTGCAGCATATTCAGTAGGTTATGCACACCCTGCGGCATCACAAGCTATACGCCAACTTCGAAAAATTCTCCTTCGACATGGACAGGGTCTATTACCTGGGCTACATCATTGATCAACATGGTGTACATGTGGATGCAACCAAGATCCACGTCATCCATGATTGGATAGCCCCAACCACTCAATGAGCTTTGGATATTCTTGGGCCTTGCCAATTTCTACCACAGGTTTGTGTTGGGATTCTCCCATATTGCATGGGCCCTCAGCCAAATCACCAGGGGTGGTGGTAAGGAAAAATTTGCGTGGGGTCGGTCCCAACAACAAGCGTTCGATGATTTTAAGCAGCGCTTGTGCTCATCCCCAGTACTTTCACTACCAGACCTACAACATCCCTTTAAGATCGAGCCAAATGCTCCAGACTATGTTGTGGGCATCATTCTCACTCAGCACGGCCACCCCGTGGCCTTTCATAGTGAGACACCATCTGATGTTGTCTGTAAGTACCCTACTTACGATAAAGAAATGTACTCCATTGTGCAAGCATGCCGCCAGTGGAGACATTACATTATTGGGAAGGAGATAGTCATCCATATTGATCATAAGCCATTGCAGTTTATGCAGACACAAGGAAAATTACAGAATGACCGCCATCAAAAGTGGTCCACATACTTGCAGCAATTCCACCTCAACATCAAGTATAAAACAGGAAGCACCAATCGCGTCGTTGATTGCCTCGACAGACCACCAGTCGTGGCACTCACCACGATGCTAGACTCTTGCGGCCATGAGACCTCTGGATGGCCCCAACTCTATGAGACGGACCCAGACTTCGCCACCACCTACCAAATGTTGGGTGCAAACATAGTTGTCAATAATTTCTATCTTCGGGATGGGTTTTTGTGTCGTCTGTTCCATATCTGTGTTCCATTAAGTGAGTGAGCGAAGATGATCTGGGAAGCCCACTACAGTCGGGTGGAAGGACACTTCAGCGTCGAAAAAACAGTGGCAATGCTACATAAACATTTATACTGGCTGAAACTCCGACAGGAGGTCAACAAGTATATCAAGTCCTACATTGCATGCGTTATTGTCAAACCAACCACTAAGAAACAGGGCATGTACAACCCTCTTCCTACTCCTGACAGGCCATGGGAATCCATCTCAATGGACTACATGTCGGGCCTCTCGTCCACCAAGCGAGGAAATGACTGTGTTTTTGTGGTTGTTGATCGCTTTTCTTAGATGGCGATTCTGGTTGCCTGCAAGAAGAGCATCATTGTAGAGGCCACTGCCAAGCTCTTCTTTGAACGGGTTTGGGTACATTTTGGACTCCCACAAACCATTGTCTTAKATAGGGACRGTCAATTTCTCARCACATTATGTTTGAGCCTCTAGTCATTGYTGGACACCAAGCTAACCAAATGCACGGCCTTCCACCCCCAGACAGATGGCCAAACCAAGGTCATAAATCGAATGGTTGTGCATATCCTTCACATGTATAATTCAAAGCACCCTYGCACATGGGATGAGAGCCTTCCCTATGTCCAGCATAGCTACAAYTGATCCCTTCATATCTCAACYGGCCATAGCCCCTTTYAGGTGGGGTTAGGATTCCAACCATTGGGTCCCATAGATGTTGCACTTCCCCTTGTARTCAGCTCGGMYGACTCATCGCCTGTTCCAACTAAAGCTGACAAAGCMACCTGTTTCATTGATCRGATCCAGCACATCCACCAATAGGTTCAGKATATCCTACAGAAGTCCAATGAATAGTATAAACAACGCCATGATCAACATCGGGTGCCACATAAGTTTCAGGTGGGAGACAAAGTTTGGTTGCACTTGCAGAAAGAACGCCTTACAAAACCCCATCAGATGCTTTTCCCACTCCATTATGGGTCGTACACCATCACCAAGGCCATGGGCGATAATTCTTTTGAGCTCAACATTCCTCCTTTCCTTGGCCTACACCCAGTGTTCAATGTGGATCTCCTTCGCCCTTATTTCCCACCATTATTGGACACCTCAAACGTAGCAGAACAACTGACACCAATAGAGATCAACCCCGAATGCATCCAACAGGAATCCAACAATCATATTGTGGACACACAAATCAAGGTAACTCGACAGCAAAGGATCCAACTTTATCGAGTTGTTAAAGCAGGGCAGCTCTTGCACCAAGGCAAGTGGCTCACCCGAGGCCAAATTCAGCAGAAATTTCCTCATATGATGGGGGAACTCAACGCAATGGAGACCATTGCTTCCTAAGGAGGGAGGATTGATCCATATGGATATCGATGGCCACCCACCTTTTCCAACTAGCTCAAAACAGTTTTCTGACAATTTTGGCAATTTAATATTTTTAGCAGTTTTCACTTCCAGGGCCATTTTGAGGGCCTAAATGAAGGATTTTCGAGATTGGGCTTCTCAATGATATCCTACGACATGATTGAGGCCCCAAAATGAATCTCCTCGATGATACCTTTCCAACGGACTATCATGCGCCTAAAACGGAGATCGTATGCAAAAGTTACGACCCCGGGAAGTTAATGTACTAACTTACCCAAATGGGACCCACATGACTTTTGGCGCTTCATCTCCTAGGGTTAGGTTTTTGGATGTCTAGGGTTTTGGGCATTCCTATTTATTGTAAAAGTCCTTCAAATCCTCATTGTAATGATCTTCTTGCGAATGAGTGCAGCCATCACATCTCTTCTCAGAGATAAGCCGCCACCATTCCAACAAGCTTGTTTTAGTTGCATTTTATAGTTTCAGCTTATTTCATTATTGAATAGAAAACCTGTTTTATTGTATCTCTATTATTTTGTGTTAAGAATTTGTTAATAATCTATATTCATTTCGTTCTGCTCATAAAATATGGATCAATGAGTTTTTGGTTATTCCATTTGGACTTACTAATGTGCCTTCAACATTTCAAAGCTTGATGAATTCTATTTTCAAGCCCTTAGAAAATTTGTGTTAGTGTTTTTGATGATATACTAATCTCCAACAAATATTGGGAAGAGCATGTACAACATGTTGACAGACTATTACAACTATTGGAATAGCAACAAATTTATGCAAAGCCTTCCAAGTGTACCTTTGGGGTTCAAGAAGTGGAATATTTGGGTCATATTGTATCTCATGAAGGTGTAAAAGTGGACCCTAACAAAATTAAATATATGAGGGAATGGCCAATTCCCAAGACCTTGAAGAAACTTAGAGGATTCTTAGGATTGACAGGTTGTTATTGCAAGTTTGTCAAGAACTATGTTCAAATAGCAACACCTCTAACATCATTATTAAAGAAGGAAGCATTTTCTTGGACCAAAGAAACAACCAAAATTTTTGAAAAACTTAAGGAGGCAATGTGTACAACTATCGTCCTGGCCACACTTGACTTTACACAAACATTTATTGTGGAGTATGATGCCTTAGGCCATGGAATTGGTGTAGTTTTAATGCAAGAAAGAAGGCCTCTTGCCTTTGAAAGCAGCCAAATAAAAGGGAAAAAATTAGACAAACCCATTTATGAAAAAGAAATTTTGTCCATATTACATGTAGTTTAGAAATAGTGCCCTACCTAATAGGAAGACACTTCAAAGTAAAAACAAATCATGATAGTTTTAAATACTTCTTGGAGCAACGATTATCTTTAGAAGAGAAACAAAAATGGGTTACAAAGATGTTGAGTTATGACTTTGAAATTATCTACAAAAAAGGAAAACATAATGTTGTGGCAGATGCCCTTTCAAGGAAAGAAGAAGAAACAGAAGGTTCATTGTGTTATTTCTATTTCGCAATCTGATTGGGTCGAAGAAGCAAGGATATAATGGAAGCAAGATCAAGAGGTATGCAAGATCATTCAACAACTACATGAGGACCCCAGTTTAGTAGATAATTTGTATCGAAGAATGATTTATTATAGTATCATAATCGCCTATATTTATGTAAGAATTCTCAACTCGAACAAAATATCCCGTTGGAATTGCACACTTCTCCTATAGGAGGACATTAAATATTCTTGAAAACACACCATAGGATCAAGAAGGATATTTTCCGAGAAGGTCTTAAAAATGATGTTCAAAATTTTGTGTTTGGATGTTTGGTCTACCAACAGAATAAGGGAGAGACAATCAGACAATCAAAACTCCAAGTCTCCTACAGCCATTATCTATACCAAGTCAATATTGGAAAGAAATTTCAATGGATTTTATTACAGGTTTACCCAAATCCGAATGAAATACAACCATCATGGTGGTAATCGATCGACTGATAGATTATGCCAATATTTTTATCTCTTTCTCATCCTTTTGAAGCAAGTACAGTAGCTGCAACATTCATGGAAACAATTCAAAAGCTACATGGAGTCCCAAGATTATTGTAAGTGACAGAGATCCAATTTTCACGTGAAGTTTTTAGATTGAATTATTTTCTTGTTTGGGTACTAAATTGGCTCATAGCTCATCTTACCACCCCAAATCCGATGGGAAGACTGAGATTGTGAATAAATGTCTAGAAGGATATCTTCGTTGCTTTGCATCTGATAAATAGACACAATGGGTCAAGTGGTTACCCTTGGCAGAATGGTGGTATAACACATCCTTCCATACTTCATCAAAAATGTCCCCATTTCTGGCACTTTATGGATATCATCTTCCATCCATTGCATCACCCTTAAATGGGAATACAAAGGTTCAAGCAATGGAGGACCACATAGGGAACCAACAAGAGGTTCTCAAACTATTGAAGGACAACTTGGTTATGGCGCAAAATAGGATGAAACAACAAGCAAAACAACATCACAGTGAAAGGAAATTTAAAGTAGGGGATTGGGTATTTCTGAGGCTACAACCATACAAACAGATGTCCCTCAAGCAACAAAAGAAGTACAATAAGTTAGAACCCAAATATTGTGGCCCCTATAATGTTTTGCAAAGGATTGGAAGCATGGATTACAAATTGGAGTTGCCTCCATCTTCACGTGTACATCCAGTCTTCCATGTTTCTTACTTAAAGAAGTTCATCGGCAACAATATCCTAGTCCAAAATATTTTATCAAAGATCAATGAAGAATGGAAACTCATACTATAGCTAGAAAGAATCCTCGAAACAATAATTGAGTAGCTGAGAAATTGAGCAATTACAAAGCACCTCATCAAATGGAAGAACCTACTAGTGGAAGAGGTGACATGGGAAGATGATTTATTCGTGTAAAAGCATCCATGGTTAGTCAAGTGTTGAGGACAACACTTGTTTGAAGGGGAGGGGCATGTTAATTCCTAGATAAATCCCCATGTTATGTATAAAACCCCGTATTAATCCCTAGATATTGAATTATTATATTTCTAGTGTTATATGTGTAGGCCAGTTATAACCCTTCATTGCACCCTTTCTTAATAATTGTACCCCTTTGTCTCCTATATATATATATATCAAAGAGACCTAGTTTTAGGAGCATCTTATATCATCTCATATTGTATTCTTAATTGGATGTATTGTAAAAGGAGGTTTCCTCCTCGAAGTGGATTGTATCTCCTTGAGTTTTTATCATTTTTAAGGCTTTGGATCATAACATTCCAGATGTTCCATATCATGTTTATTATGATATAGTGAATGCACAAACTCTTGAGTTGAAGGCAACATGGGATGGTTGTCCAAATCTTCGAAATGAAAGGTAGAACCATGGTCCATGCAAACATCTTCCTTAGAGCCTTACAGGGATGTCAAAATCACCCCCTCTTTTTTTTATCCCAAATATTCTTGTGCTTACCTAAAACATTTGTTGGTAAGAAAATATTAGCCCCCAAATGATTTATCTCATGGCACAAACTACAATGAAAACAAAGTTTCCCATAATCCAATTTTTATTTGAACTTATATGTCCCCCACTCTATGTATATATCCACCAAGATAACTTCCCTAAGCTCTAGTTTAACCATATTTTGGAAATTCTCTAATCAACCTTTTCCAACCACCTTTCTTAAAAGGCAATAAAATTACCTATGCAATTTCCAACCCCCTCCGACATTTTACAATTTTGATGTTCAAGTGGGAGTCCAAGAAATAGAACCCATATGTTTAGAATGTAGTTTGGTTCCCTTCATAGATTGAAGCCATGTGTCCATAATCTAAGGCACATTCCCAAAGTCCCCCACATCCACTCCTTATCCATCATTGTTTTGACATTTGCTTCACTAAGCAAGATGAAACATAACCACTCTCACCAATATATGGACCATTGGTACATAGCCCAGCTTAGGAATCCAATGGTCACCAAACCATTTATATAGGGTCTCCCCATTAACAAACTTACCCATCAACCTCCTGACTAAGGCCTTTGACATCAGGGCTTCAACCTTCATTAGATTCACAACATGGTCTACCACCATTTTGACACGATCATGTTTTATGTCCCAATTTTTTTTATTTCTTCTTATGTGAATGTGTTGTTAACTCCTTAAAAATAGTTGCCTCAATTAGGAATATTGTCAAAAATGTAGCATACATCCATTACACAAATAATAGAGCAGATAACATGGCATATTATTATGGATGGAAACTCTCAAACTACAACAATTATATCTAATGGATGTAATAACAGTTGCAGAATACTCTTAAGAAAAAAAATCTGATGGTTTCCAGGAAGCTACACAATATACTACATAAACAATACAAGAAAACACATAATGATGTCAATCCATTGTCCCAAGAATCTCCAAGCCCTACATTTTTATGTCTAGTAATACCCACTCTACAAGCAACCTTCCAATCATGTCATGAGCCCCTCGTAAACTCGATACGACAAACTATTGCAACCCTGATTCACAGAGGTCCTCGCAAGACAATTGTTAGGCGTCTAGTGCGGCCTTTAAGGACAACCCTTGCTCAACCCATGGGGGTGTCTCCTCCCATAG
>JZKD02S2076753.1:0-20996 GCA_000966675.3 Picea glauca | reverse complement strand
ATTTCCCATTCTGCATTATCAATGGGTAAATAATACTTGCTTGTAGCATTCCTTCGATTTATTTTTGAATGATCGGCTTATATTTGTGGGCTAGTTTGTATGGTCGATTTTTTATCGGCTTTGCTCTTGGAATGAGTTCGATCTTCATCCTCGTTTGATATGTCGAATTATTTTGTTTAAATTTCGGCCTCCATCCATTATGGTGGGTTTGCTTCATCAAGATAATGTTCCCCTTCTTCTATTTTTGAAAAACTTTATGGGAAGTCGGGCTATTTATGATAATCTTTTTGTTCTATAGCTATGTTTAATATTGATTTCACATGCTTCTGCAATGTTGGGTGGTCCTTTTTCCACTGAAAGCTTTGTCATGGACACCTTATATTTTCCATGTCAAGTCTCTATGTTATCGATGCTTCCTTGTTTTCCGTTGACACAAAGTTGCAATTCGATGTTGATCCTAAATCCATTTTCATCTTCCCTTTTCCTTTCTATGCAGTTGGTGTTTGATTTTCTAAGAAGTTTCTGATTTCTTGTGCTTCTTCTTTCAAGTGTTCCTTTTCTAGTTTAAATTCAAAGTCTTGCACAAATTTTTGTTTAATTTATGCCTAATTTAACATATGGCCACAGGCTTCTTCAATATTATACCATTTATTTGGTATCTTGTCTAATGTGCTTGGAAACATGTGGGGCCATACCCTTTCGTCTCTGTAACCTATCCTTCACCACTCATTTTTGCATCGATGAATATGCTCTACTGGATCATACCCAATCCTGTAAATGGGGATATCAGCCGCTTTTGAGAGATTTTGATCTCTGAAACGTTCAATGAAGTATGTCGACATAGTCGTCCACGTTTGTAACCTGGGGGAGTGTGTTTCACACCATCTTGCAGCTTGGCCTATGAAGGTTTCCACGAGGACGTCCTTCCTTGCTCTCCAACAGATTTTGACACTGGTTCGACATGTGTCGAAGGTGTATATCGTTCATTATATCGTAAGGGTTTTCTTATTCTATTGTCGGTCGATATGAGAGTGGGAGTTTGTCGAATTTTCTTTTCATACACTATTGGCATTTCCTGGATCGAGTAGCACGTTCTTGGATGCTTTGGGATGATTTCAATGAACCAAACATATGTCATGTGTGCTTCATAATTCTCAATTTGGTAGTTTTATAAATCATGGTAGGATTTGTGTTCGACCGACATGGGAGATTCTCTCAAAATTTATCCTTGTGCAGTTGGTTCTACATAATCCCTTTGTTCATTGTTTATTTGATACAAACATCGAGCCTCTTGGTCTTCACCCCATGATTCAGTCCATGGTTTTCTTTCTTTTCGATCCAAGGGAATGATTATATTTCTTCCATCACCTTTTAACTTGATTCTATATTTTTCCAAAGAGACATTTCCTTTCATATTTCGACCCCACGACCGACCGACAAGTGTTGCATATGCCAACATCCCCTCGACTAGGTCGATAACCTCAAGTCGAATTGAGTCGAAATACCCATTATTTGAGTGTCAAAGTTTATGAGTATACCAATGGGTTATATCATTCTTTGATCTACAAGTTTGAGATAGTTCAGTGTTGGTGCTAAAGCAGGTCGACCTAGTCTTATCCAAGTTTCTTGGGGTAAGATATTGACTTGAGATAAAAAAAAATCGACAACTACTTGTTTGATCGATACTTCATTGATTTCTAGGTTGACTCATGGATTATAATATTTATGCTTATACAAGAGTTGCCTGACATCCTTTGCTAGCCTTTGTCCTTTTTTTTATTCTTTTAATATATTTAGCAGTTCTAACAATCGATCGACTGACTATTTTTCCTGTAATAGTTGTAGGAATTCTTGTATGATATCTTCAATCTGTCTTGTATTGTCTTACTTAAAGAATTTGATAGCTTCATTCATAATTTGTTCTTCTTTATCAAGATTTGGAAAGAAATTATCCTTCCATCTCTGTTGGTCATGTAATGTGGTACTGTTAAGATCTCGTCCTGCACCAGATCTTGTGATGATATTTAAATTCTTTGAATTCAATACTTCTTCTTTTGATACTGCATGTAGAATATTTACATTTTTTCTAGTCATAATTTTGTCGAGTATTATTGGGCATTCTTCTAATGAGTGGTCACCGACGTCGCATATATTGTAGAATTTCAAATTGGTTCTATCTTTCAGTGGGCAATATGGACTGATGTGGTCATCTTTTTAGCAATTGTAGCAGTATGGTCGTCCTTGACCTTGACCTCGACCATGGCCTCCTCGATCTCGACCTCAACCATTGCCTCATCGATCTCAACCTCGACCATAGTAGTCATCTCTTCGGCCATAATTATTAGCTTGGTCGGTGGCTTTTGTGTGGTAGATTGTTTGTAAAATGGCTTGATTTCGTGCATTGAAATGGCATTCTGATGTTTTGTGATTAGAAGCTTCGCAGATGTGGCACCACTTAGTGTTTTTCAAATTATGTGGACAATCTTGTACATTATGATGAGTCAAACCCTCACATATGTTACAAGATTTTTGAGCTTGTACTCTATGTGCATCTGTTGTTGCTAGTGGTTGATCATTGAGGCTACATGTTTCCTTCATATGTCCTTCTTTGCAGCATGAAGTGCACCAAATTTCATTTCTTCTTATGGATAGGTTCTTTATCGTTTGTTGTAAGTGCTCTATTTTTTCTTCAAGTCTTCCAGTCAATGAAGTAGTTGACGGCCCGTCGTCATCCGTCTCAACGCACTGTGCCTTTTGTAACGCATCTTCGCAAGCGGTTTTTTTCGTACAAGTGTAATGGTGAGCGGATCCATTGCAATAAACCAACAACGTACCACTGAAATAATAAGCTTTGGTCAATAATTGTCAGAATTTGGCTCAAGATATCTTTGAATCTTTTATCATACTCCCGTACTGACTTGCCTGGTAGTTTTTTTATTTCCTTTAAATTTTGCGCAGCCAAGTGTGTGACACCTTGGACTTTGAAAAACGATAGAAAGTTGTATTTTGTGTCCAACTTTTTCTGATTCTGATTTTTTGTATAGTTCATAAACCATGTCAGGGCACGTCTCGGAGGGAGGCTCTGAATCGTGCCATATGTTTGTCTTCATCGGTGATGTCTATGGCATACTAGAATTTTTCACACATGAACCAATGTCTTTTTGATTCCTCATCTCTCTCGTATAGGGGAATGTGGTTAAATCCCATTTTTTTTTGTCTTTTTAGAGGTACTCGTTTTCTGTGGTGTTTGAGTTACCACAATTTTTTACTGAGTTGTCGAATCCTCGGTCAGGTTTTCTTATGTTGTCTTTTATGTTGGTTGATATTTTACTGGGTGGTACTCGAGGAATAATTGCTTCCTTTTGACTACAGAAAGTATCTCTTTGGTTTGAGAACTTTTATCTTTATACTCGACTAAGCGTCGATCCAATGGTTGTGTTGGTTCACGACTATAACTAATTCCTTCTCTTGATAATAGATTTGGCAGGGCGGTCAATTCAATGAGATCCTTAATTTGGATGAGCATGTTGTCGATTTCGTCTCTTTCTGGTTCAACAATGAGTGCATCTCACAGGTTGTCATGCTTGTCGGTTCTATACCGTAATCTTGCAGATTCGTCATGGATCTGAAGTCTTTGTTGGAGGAATTCTTTTATTCGCAGGTTGGTTTCTAGTGCAGGAGAAGTGCGTATCGTTGGTCCTAATTCTTTGTAATCCATGCTTTCAGGTCCGTATTTTGGTTAATAGGCGTTCAATCTATCCTCTATCAACTCTATATCTTGACTTCTTTCGGGGGTTGTCGCGACTATTGTTATTTCCAACTCTGTTCGATTCAATTCAGACTCAGACTGCTCATGTGATTTGTCAGGATGACCCTCCCCGATCATTTTTCTATTCAACTTCTGACTGTTCCATAGGTTACGAAGTTCTTCCCTTTTCTTTTTCCTTTTATCTCACTCTAATCTCTGGATGTTAGTGGATTGATTGTGTGTTTGCTTTCCTCTCGACGACATTTATTCTTCAGTAATCAAAACTTCTGGTATGCTTTTCCTTATGGCATCTCACAAATTAAACTGACCCCCCATCATCACCCTAACTTACTCGAAGTCGGTATTACTAGCCATATTTATTTATTTAAAAAATAATCCCAAGCTTGTCTTGTGTCTTTGCACTTTGCGTCAAGAAATCCTTCCCACTCTTCGTCCCTCTCTTGATAGTTACTATTTGGTAACAATGTGCCTAGTCGAGGTCGGTATTGAACGATGTCACCAACTCCCTTGTCGAGGAGGAATTTATGAAGCTGTGTCAGAATAGTACAAAAGAATCCTTCATGCAAGTCGGTGTAAAATTTTTCTTTTATTCTATCAAGATATGTTCAATCTTCGACGACTTTCTCTAAGATATTGTCTTCAAAAACTCTTTTGAACTAGTCATGCAAATTCGTTCATACTCCGTTCATAAGCTTGAGGCCTAGTTTCTCGTTGACTGTCAAATTATGCATTACTCGACTTGTTGATGTACTGAAATAGTGCTTCAGGGACGACTTCTAAAAATCTTTTGTGGGTTTCTGAGAAGAATCTTACTCTTGCTTCTATGAGTGAAATATTGTTTCTTCTGGTGTAATTTTTCATGTAATTCTCAGTCTTGCACTCCCACCATTCATGCATGTCTTGCAAGGTTAACATCTATGTATACTTCTGCATACCCAAGTTCAAAACTACCGGCAACGGAACCAATGTTGTAATCTAGGGGAAAGTAGGGAGAGTTACCAGTGGTCCTTACATAAGCAACATAGAAGATACACACATATAGATATAGACAAAAACATACACAAGTAGTGATATCCCAAAGATATATATTTATTAAAGGATATAACAATGAAATACAATGTATACAATCTCTCACAAAGAGCTATCAGAGTCTCTATGTGCTTGTCTATTTATATTCCTATATGTCTAGTTACCAGAAAATTGTAGCTACTTAATTGCCTGGGTCGGTCGATTATCAGATACTTTGAATGACTTACATTTTTTACTACAATAGTCGATCGACTCTCTTTTAATCGACTAGCGGGTCTAGTTGACAGAGTTGACTAGCCCCTATAACAACACCTATAATAGCCGCATATCCCGAAGAATCCTCGCATATCTGTGAGTGACCTGGGGGTGGGCTAGTCTAAGATGGTCTAGATCATTTCTTGATGCACCTTTACACCCTCAACACCAATCATGTTCCCCATATAGAGGATCTATGTCAACCCGAACTCCCATTTTGCCTCCTTGGAAAAAAGCGATTGCTCCTCCATAATGGTGAGAATCTCATCCCCATGCTTTAGTTGTTCCTCCCACGTCCTGTTGTAGACTAGAATATCATCAAAGAACACAAGTAAGAATTTCCTCAACTATTTGTTGAAGATATGGTTCATGCACGACTGAATGGTAACTAGTGCGTTAGTCAACCCAAACGGCATGAATAGAAACCCATAGTGGCCATAATGACACATGAATGTTGTTTTATGGATATCCTCCTCTCTGACCTGAATCTAGTGGTATCCAAATCATAGATCAACCTTTGAGAAGTACATTTCCCCATGCAGTTCATCAATCAGTTCATCAATCCTTGGTATTGGGCATCGGTTTTTTATGGTATTATTGTTTAGTTCTCTGTATTCCATGCACATCCTCATAGTGTCATCTTTCTTCTTCACCTGTACAACTGAAGAAGTGAAAGGACTAGAGATAGGCCTGATATGTCCCATCTCTAGAAAATCCTTTATGGACTTATCTATTTCATCCTTGAATCTCTTCGGATGCCTGTAGGGGGTGGTGATCATGGGTTTCAACCCCTCGTATAGTTCAATGACATGCTCAAATCCTATGTTAGGTGGTCTACCTACTATCAGTGGTTTGAATACTCTCTCATGCTTTCCAAGCAATGCCTGCATATCCGCAGGATAATGTTGTCATTCATGTGATGGCTTCTCCATGGTGATCAAGCACTCTATTACACAAGCCATGTCCTTGTGTCTAAAAAGGGCCTCCATGCGTTGGTTAGACACGATCCTTGGGGCACCTGTCAACATACCTCTCAAGACGACTCATTGTCCACCCCTGTCCTAGAAATTCATCCTCATGTCTCGATAACTCATGTGTATATCTCCCAATGAGTACATCCATTGAACTCCTAGCACCACATAAATATCTGTTAAATCCATGACGTAAAATTCATCGATCAACCTATAGTTTTCCAATGTTAATTCCAGACCTCTGATCATCTGAGTACATGTCATGTTGTACCCATCTTCTACTACCACATTGAATCCCTCAAAAACCTCTGTAGGGATTTTTCTCGTCGTGACAAATGCAACATCAATGTAGTTGTCGGTGACTCCACCATCAACCAATGTTGTAACCCTCTACCCCTACACAATGCCTCTGACCTTGAAGGTGTAATATTTAGGGACTCCTGATAGTGTGGCAATGGTCATTGACTTGGGGCTATCTTGCAATGGTGCATGTTCTATAGCCTGTGATGGTTCACCACTGTCTTGTTCAATACCTTCATCATCACCATCATCCTCCTCATTAGAAACCACCTCAATGTAATGGACTTTACCTTTTCCCATACATCGATGACCTAGCTCTCATGGATCTTTTCAACTGAAGAAAAGTTTCTTTGCAACTAAGTGTTTTTACATACAAAACGTATCGGTATGCTTTTTAATGCACCGGTACGATATATACAGTGAAAAAACACAGCGAAAAAAGAGCGGGAATTTCATTTTTCAAAATGTATTTGTTTATTAATTAAAACACTATTCATTATTTCATTTTTTTGGCAAAATTTGGAGGGAAGATTCATGGAAGAGAGATTTACCACCAAAGACTTTGGAGTGGGTAGATTTTTTTGAAGAGCCAAATTTGGAAGAGATTTGTAGGGCACATACAAATATGCATAGAAGAAATTTTAGGTATGTGATTTCATTATATTGATCATTTCAATCTTTCCATATTTGATTTAAACTATTTTCAATACATGTTAAAAATAAATAAAAGGGTTTCATAGTTACCTTCGGTATTGGAATCCCTAGATTTCTTGTTGTTTATTTTGGTACCCCTCTTTTTTTAAGCAATAGTTTTTTTTAGGGTTTATTTTTGTAAGCAATAGAATTTTATAGGGTTTATTTAGTTGTATATGGGGTGTTTGGTATCTGTTGCAATGGTACAACTTGTTACATCGGATCCAAAACCCTATCAACCCTGTAGTTGTCAATGATTTTATCAAAAAACTTTTCTATGGTACACATTGAAGACTGTACATGAAAATCGTATTGATACAGAGGTAGCGACCTGGTGCTTACTTTACAAAACAATGCACCAGGGTGCATATATCCGTTAAAAACACCGATTGGTCGAAAATATAAATAGTATTGATTTTAGTATCATATGTGTATGATTTATCAGTGCACATTGACTAATAGTGTGCACCGGGTGTGTGTATATATTTGATGCCCCAGGGTGTTATGTTTAATGATGCACACTGAAATACTAGATTGTATAAAAATTTCATAATTTCTATTTCTTATGATTCCTGATTTTTTTTTATACAATATGGCTTATAGAAGTTCAAGGAAAACATCTTATCGCAACAAGCGCAGTGGTGGCTCATCTCTAGAAGAGAGGGAGGCAAGTTCTTTAAGTTTTATCAAAAAATTAATATATTTGAAATATTTGTGAAAGTTTAAATTAATGATGTGTATTGGTTAATGTGTGTCATGCAAAGCAAAAACTTGAAGAAACTCGATAAGATTGTTCACAATATGAGTGAAAAATATCATAAAATCTTTATGGAAATGTTGCAAAAAGAGGAAACAGATGGATTGAAAGGTAATCAACATGAAGTTTTTCTTTTGACTTTTTACTAAAAATAAATTTCTTAACATTAATTGCTAACAAGTTTTAAACACTTGATTTCACTTTTTTTAATGTTATGCATGGATCGATGGTGGGGAATGGAATCTCATCCTAAGAGGACAAAAATCCTTAAGGATTTAAATGACGATGGTGGGTTGGTAATCAATTCATCAGGAGTGGTGCTTGAAGTTAATGAGAGGGACAAATTGTTTTACAAAGCTTTGAGGGATATAGTGGAAAGAAGAATGTATAGACGTACTTTCCACTAACAATACAAAAATCAATCTAGAGACTCCAAGAATTAGGTTATACGTACACTACATGAAGTGTTTTCGGAGCCATGGTCAATGAGACCCGTGAGACTTGTAATAACAAAAACTTACAATAAGAAAAAATAATCATTTAAAAGGTATTATTACCAAACATGTTTTTCTATAATATCTTTCAATAATTACCAAATTCATTTGTTTTGCTATATTTACTTTCGAGTCCATTTAAAAAAAAAATTATTGTGCTTTTTCACTTTTCAGGAAGATTATGAAAATTCCAAGTGACAAGCGAGGGGAAAGCCAATATGGTAGGGATGTCCAAAAAAGTGTACAAGGAGATGGTAAAAGAAATGAACATAATTGCATCACAGGGGGATGCATCCCAACAACAATGTGCATCAAAGGTATGTGATCATTCATTTATTATTTTATGTGCATCGGATTTATTTATCATATTAAATACTAATTTTCAATTGTTTTGTTGCAAAAAACAAAAACAAAAAGTGAAACACAACCAACACATAAGACAAGACGACAAGGAAGAAAAGGTTTGATCGCAAAGTTTGAGTACTTACGTTTTCAATGTTACTTAAGTTTTCATATTTGTTGTGATCTTTATATTTAAATAATTAATTTACACTCATCCATGGAAGTCTTTTAATAGGTGTTAACATACAAAGAAGAGTCAATTGAATAATTGATCAACATTGGATTAAGTGAGGGTTGCGAGTATATGTTGAAGTATCAAGCTTCAATTGAACAATTTGTAAGTAGTTATGTTGTTTAACTTCTCTTGTGTTATAATTAATGGAACAATAAGGAACCTTTATATTAATTATATCGACCATGCATTGTCATGACGTATTAAACATGCAAGAAACAAAGTATGGAGAGGAGCGAATAGAAGATCTTTTGGCACATGACATGAGGCATAACTTCAAAATCATGTGTATGGTTTATGAAGCACACATTGCTATGGTGCACTTTTTAGTATATTTTAGTATATTATAAATGTAGATTTACTTATTACACTTTATTTCTATGTTTGTAGATGGAACATGAGCTAGGGAACGTCAAAAACAAGTCGAGCAAGAAAAAATATGTTTAAATAACCAAAGTACAATATCACCTACAATTGATCAATAAATGAGGGATGCACACATCTCGAGCAATGGCATCGGTTCAAGTGATGAATGACAATCAATATAATTGAATGTTACCGCAAGTTGTATGTTTTGGAATACATGTCTATAACATTAGAGATTTTGCTTAATGTAGTGGACATAATGTCCCAATTGCATGACGACATGTTACCAATAAGTGTAACAATTATATATTGGTTCCATTTTGATTATTGTGGACGTTTACGTTGTTCCATTTTGTATGACCATGGGTCTCTTATTCATATATAATAAAATGGGTTTCTTATTTTATTGCAATGTCAAATGTTGTAAAATGTTGCGTTGTTGATTAATTAATATGTGAATGATTTACATTGTTGCAAACAATAAAGATGTAATTTGTTGGATAACGCATTAATGCAATCATTGTATTAAAATGCAATAAAAGAAATATAAAAACCTATATTATTCTAAAAAATATTTGATTTTTAGATGACTAACTCAAAATTTTGTAAAAAATACAATTAATTAAAGTATATACATATCGGTGCATTCTTATGTACTCACAAAATGGTGCGTGAAATAATATATAAATTGGTGCTTTTTAAGGGGTTATACGCACCGGTGCGTATTAAGCATAATGAAGCTCGTGCATATTAATTATACTGAAGCATCGCTGCAAATAACTTGTGATAATATATATCATTTTAGAATTTTACGGTGGGCATGTGATAAATACGCAACGATTCTCTAAATATAATAACAACATTGATGGTTTGAATAACATAAACATACTAGTGCTTTAAATGTAATAAAAGCACTAGCGCTTTGAAACAAAAAATGGCGCCGACATCTCACCTTGAATATTTGAGATTTCAATAACTTCTGGTGCACATGGTAGTACAGGAACCAACACGTACGAATTATACAAGCACAGGGACAGACATAAAATAAAAGTGCATCGGTGTTGCATGCAAAAAAATGGGAATTCGGGGCGTAATAACTATAAACACACCGGTGTCTTTTCCTTTTATGTATGCACCGGGGCATTTCATGTAATGGTGCATCGATGCTTTTTTTTCATTTTATGTACGCATTGGGGCATTTTATGTAAAGGCACATCAATGCCTTTTTGTTTTATGTATGCATTGGGGCATTTTATGTAATAGCGCACTGGTGTGTTTTTTAGTTTTATGTATGTACCGGGACATTTTATGCAAGGGCGCACCGATGCGTTTTAGTTTTAAGTATGCACCAAGGTGTTTTATGTAAGGGCACACTAGTGCATTTTGAAAATAAAAGCACCAGAAAAAAAAACATCCACTACATCCTCTGCTCGCCCAAAGTTTTTTAGTTATATGGAACATCCATTAAAACCTCCACTAAAAAGTCCATAGCCAATAGAGGAGGTTGTAGTGGAGAATTTTTTGAAAATTTTGCCGAATTTTGTAACACTAAAAACCTCCACAAAAATCTCCACTAGAATGTGTTCTCCTATTAGTGTTTACTTGTTGTATTGCTACCTTAGGGTGTCGGTACTATCGATCATTCACCCCAAAGTGTGATTTTATAATGACTTGACTTTTGAACTCCTTCTTCAATTTTAGGTAGGTCCTCTTTTTGACAATTTACCTAATTGACTTTTGATTTGAAAACACGTTATTAACTTTGAAAGGCTTTGCAACTCCACCCTTTTTCCAATTCAATGGCTTTGTTCAATGATGCAACCTTATGCTTCAAATTCAATTACTCAACAAACTTATGACCAAAAATATGCTTGAACTATCATGTTATGGATCAATTGAAGCATATTTTAACTTTTGACAATGCTCAATGAGGATTAAACAACTTTTAGTCCTCTTATTACATGCTTTGAATGATCAAGATAGTTTGTTAATGTCTTGTTACTTCGTGTGTTGTGTATTGTTTGCCAAATAAAATATGTGTCGCACTAGAATATGCATCTAAGAAATAATGCACAATAGTAAACACATACAAATGTCCTTAGACCCCCTTATTCTCATTTTAGGATAGGCTTAGGATGAGAAGCAACGTAAAATTTAATTTATTATGAGTATCCTTAATGCTTTGTCAATAATGTGGCCAAATACAATTTGACTTCAACATGCTTTCTCTTTCACAATTTTTTTGACAAGACTTCAACTATGTTTGGGGCAAAAATTATTGAAAAGCAATATTCAATGACCACATTTGTCAATAGACCACTCACATTGTCTCGTTTCCTCTACATATGAAAAGGTCGATTTTCAAAATAAAGGATTATTCTTTCAATACTTTATCCATGGGGATAAATAATGAACATCAAAGAAAACTACATTTTATCATAGGCTTGTGCCTTTGCTTTCCAAGGACTGAGACCTAATTGTTGTGCATGGGTTGAGATCGTTAAGAAATAGATAAAGCACAAGACAAGAACAGAACTTGGTGGAAAAAGATTTAAGCCATATTCAACACGTGTATTCATCTCATGGTATCAATTTATAGTACATGGATTCTACCACTTCTAGATCTAGATCTCATTGACAACTCATCAGTGGATAATGACAACACCTCATTAATAGATAAGGATGACAACTCATAAGAAGGTGGTCTTGGACTTTGTGATTGTCTAGGGACTCATATTCTAACAATTATGGATTTGATTATTTGGATCCACGTGATTGTGGTGGGTATTTGGTGCATAATACTCGGCCATTCATTAAGCTCATGAGTCACTAGTTGGGCATCAACATGAGTAACTAGACATGGGACCTAAGTTTATGGATGAACTCCTTCAACATTACAAATAATACTTGCAAAGGGGACATTAGCTACTTCAACATGGTGGTCAACACTCTTACATGGGACCTAGGTTAATGAATGAACTTCTTGGACTACTTCACAATTGTGACCAACCATTGTACACGGGTGTTGGACTACGATCGTTGTTAGACCAAAACCTGTAGGTCTTAGTCTCTGCCACAATTGTCGGAGTTAGGAACCATGAGAGGGGGTTAACCCATGTTGTGAAACTCGTGGAAAGCGCTTAAGCCAATGTCCAACAATCTTCCCCCCAACACGTGTCGGGTGAGTTTTGAACTTGAACCTTGTTGCTCTGATACCATTTGTTGGACTATGATTGTTGTTAGACCAAAACCCACAGGCATTAGTCTTCGCCACAATCGTCATAGTTAGGATCCACGAGAGGGGGTTAAACCATGTTGCGCAACTCGCGGGAAGTGTTTAACCCGATGTCCAATAATGGGACCCTAGTTCCTTGGATTAATTTAACATTGCGATTACCACCGATACATGGGACCGATGATCAAATTTGAAGGGTTGGTCTTAATTTCATTTGGAAGGGCATATAATCATCCAACCCTTCAAGGATGAAAAGTTAAAAAAATAATTGTACTTCAATTGACAAGTGTACATTAAGTAAACCCATCCAAAAAAAATGGAACCTAAACTGTTGGAGCTCTGGGGAGTGAAGAAGAATCTTCAATGATTTGCACAGAGGTATTAACAAAAGGATAAACTTTTCCTTTACTCACAAATTATAATAAACAAGTAAAATATTCCTAACCTTAACCAGAGAAACTGAAACAATCAGCTTGCGCTTGAAACACTGAAAGATGTCAACCTCGGTCTTCCACAGGGTTGTGATAAATAAGTAATGGAACGATCTTCCACAGGGTTGTGATAAATAAGTAATGGAATTAATAACACGAGAGTCATGAAGACTCACAGTATAGCGAGTAAAATATATGAAAGAGTGAGGGTCTGTGGAGTGTGAGGAGTTAAAAATNATCGGTTTTTTATGGTATTATTGTTTAGTTCTCTGTATTCCATGCACATCCTCATAGTGTCATCTTTCTTCTTCACCTGTACAACTGAAGAAGTGAAAGGACTAGAGATAGGCCTGATATGTCCCATCTCTAGAAAATCCTTTATGGACTTATCTATTTCATCCTTGAATCTCTTCGGATGCCTGTAGGGGGTGGTGATCATGGGTTTCAACCCCTCGTATAGTTCAATGACATGCTCAAATCCTATGTTAGGTGGTCTACCTACTATCAGTGGTTTGAATACTCTCTCATGCTTTCCAAGCAATGCCTGCATATCCGCAGGATAATGTTGTCATTCATGTGATGGCTTCTCCATGGTGATCAAGCACTCTATTACACAAGCCATGTCCTTGTGTCTAAAAAGGGCCTCCATGCGTTGGTTAGACACGATCCTTGGGGCACCTGTCAACATACCTCTCAAGACGACTCATTGTCCACCCCTGTCCTAGAAATTCATCCTCATGTCTCGATAACTCATGTGTATATCTCCCAATGAGTACATCCATTGAACTCCTAGCACCACATAAATATCTGTTAAATCCATGACGTAAAATTCATCGATCAACCTATAGTTTTCCAATGTTAATTCCAGACCTCTGATCATCTGAGTACATGTCATGTTGTACCCATCTTCTACTACCACATTGAATCCCTCAAAAACCTCTGTAGGGATTTTTCTCGTCGTGACAAATGCAACATCAATGTAGTTGTCGGTGACTCCACCATCAACCAATGTTGTAACCCTCTACCCCTACACAATGCCTCTGACCTTGAAGGTGTAATATTTAGGGACTCCTGATAGTGTGGCAATGGTCATTGACTTGGGGCTATCTTGCAATGGTGCATGTTCTATAGCCTGTGATGGTTCACCACTGTCTTGTTCAATACCTTCATCATCACCATCATCCTCCTCATTAGAAACCACCTCAATGTAATGGACTTTACCTTTTCCCATACATCGATGACCTAGCTCTCATGGATCTTTTCAACTGAAGAAAAGTTTCTTTGCAACTAAGTGTTTTTACATACAAAACGTATCGGTATGCTTTTTAATGCACCGGTACGATATATACAGTGAAAAAACACAGCGAAAAAAGAGCGGGAATTTCATTTTTCAAAATGTATTTGTTTATTAATTAAAACACTATTCATTATTTCATTTTTTTGGCAAAATTTGGAGGGAAGATTCATGGAAGAGAGATTTACCACCAAAGACTTTGGAGTGGGTAGATTTTTTTGAAGAGCCAAATTTGGAAGAGATTTGTAGGGCACATACAAATATGCATAGAAGAAATTTTAGGTATGTGATTTCATTATATTGATCATTTCAATCTTTCCATATTTGATTTAAACTATTTTCAATACATGTTAAAAATAAATAAAAGGGTTTCATAGTTACCTTCGGTATTGGAATCCCTAGATTTCTTGTTGTTTATTTTGGTACCCCTCTTTTTTTAAGCAATAGTTTTTTTTAGGGTTTATTTTTGTAAGCAATAGAATTTTATAGGGTTTATTTAGTTGTATATGGGGTGTTTGGTATCTGTTGCAATGGTACAACTTGTTACATCGGATCCAAAACCCTATCAACCCTGTAGTTGTCAATGATTTTATCAAAAAACTTTTCTATGGTACACATTGAAGACTGTACATGAAAATCGTATTGATACAGAGGTAGCGACCTGGTGCTTACTTTACAAAAAAATGCACCAGGGTGCATATATCCGTTAAAAACACCGACTGGTCGAAAATATAAATAGTATTGATTTTAGTATCATATGTGTATGATTTAACAGTGCACATTGACTAATAGTGTGCACCGGGTGCGTGTATATATTTGATGCCCCAGGGTGTTCTGTTTAATGATGCACACTGAAATATTAGATTGTATAAAAATTTCATAATTTCTATTTCTTATGATTCCTGGTTTTTTTTTATACAATATGGCTTATAGAAGTTCAAGGAAAACATCTTATCGCAACAAGCGCAGTGGTGGCTCATCTCTAGAAGAGAGGGAGGCAAGTTCTTTAAGTTTTATTAAAAAATTAATATATTTGAAATATTTGTGAAAGTTTAAATTAATGATGTGTATTGGTTAATGTGTGTCATGCAAAGCAAAAACTTGAAGAAACTCGATAAGATTGTTCACAATTTGAGTGAAAAAATATCATAAAATCTTTATGGAAATGTTGCAAAGAGAGGAAACAGATGGATTGAAAGGTAATCAACATGAAGTTTTTCTTTTGACTTTTTACTAAAAATAAATTTCTTAACATTAATTGCTAACAAGTTTTAAACACTTGATTTCACTTTTTTTAATGTTATGCATGGATCGATGGTGGGGAATGGAATCTCATCCTAAGAGGACAAAAATCCTTAAGGATTTAAATGACGATGGTGGGTTGGTAATCAATTCATCAGGAGTGGTGCTTGAAGTTAATGAGAGGGACAAATTGTTTTACAAAGCTTTGAGGGATATAGTGGAAAGAAGAATGTATAGACGTACTTTCCACTAACAATACAAAAATCAATCTAGAGACTCCAAGAATTAGGTTATACGTACACTACATGAAGTGTTTTCGGAGCCATGGTCAATGAGACCCGTGAGACTTGTAATAACAAAAACTTACAATAAGAAAAAATAATCATTTAAAAGGTATTATTACCAAACATGTTTTTCTATAATATCTTTCAATAATTACCAAATTCATTTGTTTTGCTATATTTACTTTCGAGTCCATTTAAAAAAAAAATTATTGTGCTTTTTCACTTTTCAGGAAGATTATGAAAATTCCAAGTGACAAGCGAGGGGAAAGCCAATATGGTAGGGATGTCCAAAAAAGTGTACAAGGAGATGGTAAAAGAAATGAACATAATTGCATCACAGGGGGATGCATCCCAACAACAATGTGCATCAAAGGTATGTGATCATTCATTTATTATTTTATGTGCATCGGATTTATTTATCATATTAAATACTAATTTTCAATTGTTTTGTTGCAAAAAACAAAAACAAAAAGTGAAACACAACCAACACATAAGACAAGACGACAAGGAAGAAAAGGTTTGATCGCAAAGTTTGAGTACTTACGTTTTCAATGTTACTTAAGTTTTCATATTTGTTGTGATCTTTATATTTAAATAATTAATTTACACTCATCCATGGAAGTCTTTTAATAGGTGTTAACATACAAAGAAGAGTCAATTGAATAATTGATCAACATTGGATTAAGTGAGGGTTGCGAGTATATGTTGAAGTATCAAGCTTCAATTGAACAATTTGTAAGTAGTTATGTTGTTTAACTTCTCTTGTGTTATAATTAATGGAACAATAAGGAACCTTTATATTAATTATATCGACCATGCATTGTCATGACGTATTAAACATGCAAGAAACAAAGTATGGAGAGGAGCGAATAGAAGATCTTTTGGCACATGACATGAGGCATAACTTCAAAATCATGTGTATGGTTTATGAAGCACACATTGCTATGGTGCACTTTTTAGTATATTTTAGTATATTATAAATGTAGATTTACTTATTACACTTTATTTCTATGTTTGTAGATGGAACATGAGCTAGGGAACGTCAAAAACAAGTCGAGCAAGAAAAAATATGTTTAAATAACCAAAGTACAATATCACCTACAATTGATCAATAAATGAGGGATGCACACATCTCGAGCAATGGCATCGGTTCAAGTGATGAATGACAATCAATATAATTGAATGTTACCGCAAGTTGTATGTTTTGGAATACATGTCTATAACATTAGAGATTTTGCTTAATGTAGTGGACATAATGTCCCAATTGCATGACGACATGTTACCAATAAGTGTAACAATTATATATTGGTTCCATTTTGATTATTGTGGACGTTTACGTTGTTCCATTTTGTATGACCATGGGTCTCTTATTCATATATAATAAAATGGGTTTCTTATTTTATTGCAATGTCAAATGTTGTAAAATGTTGCGTTGTTGATTAATTAATATGTGAATGATTTACATTGTTGCAAACAATAAAGATGTAATTTGTTGGATAACGCATTAATGCAATCATTGTATTAAAATGCAATAAAAGAAATATAAAAACCTATATTATTCTAAAAAATATTTGATTTTTAGATGACTAACTCAAAATTTTGTAAAAAATACAATTAATTAAAGTATATACATATCGGTGCATTCTTATGTACTCACAAAATGGTGCGTGAAATAATATATAAATTGGTGCTTTTTAAGGGGTTATACGCACCGGTGCGTATTAAGCATAATGAAGCTCGTGCATATTAATTATACTGAAGCATCGCTGCAAATAACTTGTGATAATATATATCATTTTAGAATTTTACGGTGGGCATGTGATAAATACGCAACGATTCTCTAAATATAATAACAACATTGATGGTTTGAATAACATAAACATACTAGTGCTTTAAATGTAATAAAAGCACTAGCGCTTTGAAACAAAAAATGGCGCCGACATCTCACCTTGAATATTTGAGATTTCAATAACTTCTGGTGCACATGGTAGTACAGGAACCAACACGTACGAATTATACAAGCACAGGGACAGACATAAAATAAAAGTGCATCGGTGTTGCATGCAAAAAAATGGGAATTCGGGGCGTAATAACTATAAACACACCGGTGTCTTTTCCTTTTATGTATGCACCGGGGCATTTCATGTAATGGTGCATCGATGCTTTTTTTTCATTTTATGTACGCATTGGGGCATTTTATGTAAAGGCACATCAATGCCTTTTTGTTTTATGTATGCATTGGGGCATTTTATGTAATAGCGCACTGGTGTGTTTTTTAGTTTTATGTATGTACCGGGACATTTTATGCAAGGGCGCACCGATGCGTTTTAGTTTTAAGTATGCACCAAGGTGTTTTATGTAAGGGCACACTAGTGCATTTTGAAAATAAAAGCACCAGAAAAAAAAACATCCACTACATCCTCTGCTCGCCCAAAGTTTTTTAGTTATATGGAACATCCATTAAAACCTCCACTAAAAAGTCCATAGCCAATAGAGGAGGTTGTAGTGGAGAATTTTTTGAAAATTTTGCCGAATTTTGTAACACTAAAAACCTCCACAAAAATCTCCACTAGAATGTGTTCTCCTATTAGTGTTTACTTGTTGTATTGCTACCTTAGGGTGTCGGTACTATCGATCATTCACCCCAAAGTGTGATTTTATAATGACTTGACTTTTGAACTCCTTCTTCAATTTTAGGTAGGTCCTCTTTTTGACAATTTACCTAATTGACTTTTGATTTGAAAACACGTTATTAACTTTGAAAGGCTTTGCAACTCCACCCTTTTTCCAATTCAATGGCTTTGTTCAATGATGCAACCTTATGCTTCAAATTCAATTACTCAACAAACTTATGACCAAAAATATGCTTGAACTATCATGTTATGGATCAATTGAAGCATATTTTAACTTTTGACAATGCTCAATGAGGATTAAACAACTTTTAGTCCTCTTATTACATGCTTTGAATGATCAAGATAGTTTGTTAATGTCTTGTTACTTCGTGTGTTGTGTATTGTTTGCCAAATAAAATATGTGTCGCACTAGAATATGCATCTAAGAAATAATGCACAATAGTAAACACATACAAATGTCCTTAGACCCCCTTATTCTCATTTTAGGATAGGCTTAGGATGAGAAGCAACGTAAAATTTAATTTATTATGAGTATCCTTAATGCTTTGTCAATAATGTGGCCAAATACAATTTGACTTCAACATGCTTTCTCTTTCACAATTTTTTTGACAAGACTTCAACTATGTTTGGGGCAAAAATTATTGAAAAGCAATATTCAATGACCACATTTGTCAATAGACCACTCACATTGTCTCGTTTCCTCTACATATGAAAAGGTCGATTTTCAAAATAAAGGATTATTCTTTCAATACTTTATCCATGGGGATAAATAATGAACATCAAAGAAAACTACATTTTATCATAGGCTTGTGCCTTTGCTTTCCAAGGACTGAGACCTAATTGTTGTGCATGGGTTGAGATCGTTAAGAAATAGATAAAGCACAAGACAAGAACAGAACTTGGTGGAAAAAGATTTAAGCCATATTCAACACGTGTATTCATCTCATGGTATCAATTTATAGTACATGGATTCTACCACTTCTAGATCTAGATCTCATTGACAACTCATCAGTGGATAATGACAACACCTCATTAATAGATAAGGATGACAACTCATAAGAAGGTGGTCTTGGACTTTGTGATTGTCTAGGGACTCATATTCTAACAATTATGGATTTGATTATTTGGATCCACGTGATTGTGGTGGGTATTTGGTGCATAATACTCGGCCATTCATTAAGCTCATGAGTCACTAGTTGGGCATCAACATGAGTAACTAGACATGGGACCTAAGTTTATGGATGAACTCCTTCAACATTACAAATAATACTTGCAAAGGGGACATTAGCTACTTCAACATGGTGGTCAACACTCTTACATGGGACCTAGGTTAATGAATGAACTTCTTGGACTACTTCACAATTGTGACCAACCATTGTACACGGGTGTTGGACTACGATCGTTGTTAGACCAAAACCTGTAGGTCTTAGTCTCTGCCACAATTGTCGGAGTTAGGAACCATGAGAGGGGGTTAACCCATGTTGTGAAACTCGTGGAAAGCGCTTAAGCCAATGTCCAACAATCTTCCCCCCAACACGTGTCGGGTGAGTTTTGAACTTGAACCTTGTTGCTCTGATACCATTTGTTGGACTATGATTGTTGTTAGACCAAAACCCACAGGCATTAGTCTTCGCCACAATCGTCATAGTTAGGATCCACGAGAGGGGGTTAAACCATGTTGCGCAACTCGCGGGAAGTGTTTAACCCGATGTCCAATAATGGGACCCTAGTTCCTTGGATTAATTTAACATTGCGATTACCACCGATACATGGGACCGATGATCAAATTTGAAGGGTTGGTCTTAATTTCATTTGGAAGGGCATATAATCATCCAACCCTTCAAGGATGAAAAGTTAAAAAAATAATTGTACTTCAATTGACAAGTGTACATTAAGTAAACCCATCCAAAAAAAATGGAACCTAAACTGTTGGAGCTCTGGGGAGTGAAGAAGAATCTTCAATGATTTGCACAGAGGTATTAACAAAAGGATAAACTTTTCCTTTACTCACAAATTATAATAAACAAGTAAAATATTCCTAACCTTAACCAGAGAAACTGAAACAATCAGCTTGCGCTTGAAACACTGAAAGATGTCAACCTCGGTCTTCCACAGGGTTGTGATAAATAAGTAATGGAACGATCTTCCACAGGGTTGTGATAAATAAGTAATGGAATTAATAACACGAGAGTCATGAAGACTCACAGTATAGCGAGTAAAATATATGAAAGAGTGAGGGTCTGTGGAGTGTGAGGAGTTAAAAATGACTGAGAATAAGTATAATGAAAGTCTAGAAGCATTACCTTGACACAGATGGTGCTCACGAGTTTGAGTTTCCTATATTGATGCCCATTGCCACAAGTTCTCTAGCAAGTTCAATTCTACAAAAAATGTTGGAGAAATAGAGTTTAAATAAAATTAAGAACGGAGGAGCGTATACATTGTGCAGTTTGGCGAGAATTGAGATTGCAAAGTACACTTGATCCTTTCCAAGTTGTCATTATTAACTTATAATATTATAATATTATACTATATTGTAATATTATATTATATTGTAATATTATATTATATTGTAATATTATATTGTAATGTAATAGTATATTATATTATAATATATTAAATATATTTATGTAATTTTATAATATTATTAATAATATTTATAAAATTTG
>JZKD02S2076742.1:36103-50830 GCA_000966675.3 Picea glauca | reverse complement strand
AGCTCCCCATCGAGGTGACAGTGGGTGGGGAAGCTCCTGTTACGCCAGTTTGAGCCTTGCCTTCTAGCTACTTAAACCTACCATACAAACTGTGCGATAACAAGGAGTATGACCAATATAGTTTTTCTACTTCTTCCTACCTGTCATCATCATCAAAGTACAATTTGCATATGAATGTCAATTATCATGTTCTAGCCGTAATCATTTCACAAAGATTCTAGCAATTCAAGTCTCTGTTGTTGACAAAAGATCCAGTTAGTCATACAAAAGATATTATCACTCATAGAAAATCAATATCACAAAATTATTGGAGATCAATAACCATGTTAAGATGATTACACATATACCTTCATCTGTGACACATCATGATATCTTCACTCATCATATCCAATCAAGTACTGAAGGAATAATTATTAATTATGAGAAACAATTATCTCTTCTATAAAGATTAGATTTGACTAAATCATAGTAGAGTCTTAACTATCTATGAAAAAAACAAGATGACACTTTTTTGTTATGATTGAGATGTTATTTTTGATCAATAACATGATCTTGACTGATATTTCTTGGGAAGAAGTAGTGCCAAACAATTATTTTTCCCTAAGAAATATCTGTCAAGAAAAATGTTAAAGAGATAAATATGGAAACATTGCAGGTGTTTAGGAAAGCTCAACATTCATAAAAATTAGGGAATTAAACAAATTCCCATGGATTATAAAAGGGGATAAAAAATCAATGTAAAGGGAGCTTTTTGGGAGGCCCAACTATAGATCTTTAATAAAAATTCAGCAAGTTTCGAAGATTCAAAATTCTATGTTTCAGTCTATAAGACTCTTTTCTTAATGTTATTTTCATACTCCTAAATTCCTCTTGAATGTGTCTACTTTCATGACTGTGATGATTTAGTACAACAACTACCATCATTAACTACAAAAGGTATCTCTAAAAGTTACATATTTCTTCAAGTATACTATGAGTATTAAGAAGATCTATTCTTTAAATTCATTATTCCTTTTTGAATAGAAACAAAGTATTCTTTTTGTTTAAATTTTATCCCGATTTAGACACATATTCGATAACCATTTCTTCTATCTAAAAATTAAGTAATATTTTTCAAAGATACATTACTTCATTGTTCAATTTTTTTTCCTGTATTCCTTCTTTCATCCTCTTAAAAGTTTTATAAAATTTTAAATGTCTGAAAAATATATATTTTTTCCTTTTAATCTTAATATTTAAATATTTAAAGACTAATAATACATGCCCAACATAGCAACAAAAATACTTCGTTTAAGACATATCAACTAAAATAAATCAATTGTAACACACCCAACCCTTAAATATCCTTTTAAGGGGTGGGGACATCATAGTTTCGTTTTTCCCTAACTATCTCATTTCGAATCATCTCTCCGAGATGATTCATCCTCTTCCACTTACCCGTAGCTTTCTAACGGCTACTACCAGGCTCTAAACCGACCCTTGGTTTGTATCTTACGACTTCCAAAAGTTCTTTGACATTTATTTTCAAAGTCCATGTGGCACCCACGTGGATCCACCTCACACATATTGTTTCTAAGTTCCTTCATCCATAGGGGAAGTCCATACACCCTCCGATCCCATGACTGGACTTAATCTCTTTCTTATATATCGATTGTAGAGGGATTTTGTGCTTCAGCGTTGAATGCCTCTTTGTTGTCTACGCACGAGACCTCCCTGAGTCACGAACTCCCGAGGTGCTGCCATGTAGCTCCAGCCTTTGGCCCTTTCGGTCTCTCTATAGTACTAAACTCCAAACCCTCCGGAGTCCTGAAGTCTCGGATTCTCGAAGTTCCAATCACTTCGCCAACCACTTTGACTAGGTGGGCACATACCAGGGGCTGACATGTAGAAGGGCCAGGGGTGACAGGTGTCACATTCCAATGGGTCTATAGGGTATGTGATACACAGAAATATAGGTGACACATGGCATGTCAAACTTGGGTCCACATCATCCTGTGTGATGTCACTATGCCACGTCATGCCCGACTAACAACCTTCTAACATCCCTCAGATATCACGGTCCAGATATATCCACATAGATAAATAGATCCACGACTCTTATTACTTCGGGAATTCGACGTTCAAGAGTTTTGCGATGCAAAACTCTTCTTTTCTCCCAGATTTGGTCAACGTCGGGCTGACTAAAGCCTAGATCTGATGGTTAGGAAAACTCCTGAAGCACCCTTGGATTGACAACTCTTGTCACTTCGGGCTTCAGAGATTATCGACACACCACACCTCAAATTCCCTAGAGTACTCAGTCTCCAAACTATGAGATCTAGCGCCACACATTCCATGTATATCGATGGCTAAGAGGGATCCTGAAGGATTCGAGGATCGACAATCTTCATTACTTTGTGAATTCGTCCTTCGCGGGTTTTGTGATGAAAAATCCTCTTTTCTCCGTGAGTTAGTCAATGCCGGGCTGACCACGGCCTAGATCTGATGGTCCGAGGGTATCTGCGTAACCCCAGATATCTACAACTCATAACTTATGGTCAAGGATCCCTTGGGTCCCATTGTTGGGCCACTCCTAGAGGGACATCTTTCATCCCAAAACACTCTAGTAAAATACATGGTACCTGCCTTAGGTCATCGATGTCCCCTTACCATGCTATGAGGTCACCACACCTGGAAACATTGTCACTCGACACATGGGCCCCCATATTATCTCGACGTGATACATGCGTCCCCAGAATCGAATGGTCAAGAGGGGTCCTGAAGAATCCTTAGATCCACAGTCCACAATGCTTCGCAACTCTAACCTTCAGGGGTTTTGACGTTACAACATCCCTGTCCTGCCGAAGTAGTCAATGCTGGGCCAAATTCATCCTAGATCTGACGGTTATGAGATAACCCAAAGGATACCTAGATCAACAGTCCTGGTCACTTCATGGCTTCGACCTTTCGGGATTTTGGCTTTACTGCCAGTCCATTTTCTTGAAGCGGGACTTCACCGAAGTACCATGTGCGGGTCCCTCCTCCTAAATGATTGGATGGTAGGTGGGGCTATGAACGATATCCCCAAATATATGAATCTCCTTTACTTCATAACATCGATGTTTGGAGAGTTTGATGCTATAGCATCTCCATCCTCCCAGAGTAGAACTTCGCCAAAGTTATCTCAGTGTAGATCCAACAGCTGAGGGGACCCCCAACCATTCTTGATCGATAGTTCATGCTACTTTTCCATGGGTAGTTGGATCCCAGTTTAGATGGTAAGATAGGTTCACCTAACCACTAGGGAAACCGTTCATTGCCGATCAACTTGCCAGTAATCAAATCTCCTGATTACCTTTGGCCAATTTAAGGCTAGTAAGGTCGAAAATACTATGAAGTCCCAGACTTCCATATCTCTGAAGCCAGGAGTACTTAGCTCCCTTAGGCTTAGCCTAAGGTTCCTAGGTGTTGGTCATATGGGTCCTCCTGAACAGACCTCATCCACTCATCTTCCAAACGAAAGATCTCCCCTTTCAAGGCTTGAACCTCGCTATCCTTCCTGATATTTGTCATGAAATGGTTAAGGACTTGGGCATGAAATCCCAGTCGCACAACAAGGAGTTTGATAGAGATATCCTCTTCAGACAGAAAGGGTCAGATTGACACGATATCTCCTATCTTGGCTCTCCTACAAGCTTATGTCCTGAGATTCCTTAAGGGCTAAGCTGGGGCATATAGACTATTAGTCAGAAGCATAAGTTCACAATGAGATAAATGCATACACATATCATGACCATTCCACACAAAATCCATTTATAGATACATATATAAACCCATGCATTCATCCATTATTTTAGTTCAATACACAAAGTATGAAAACAATTATCAGAACCAAAAGACATGATGAGATTGCTAAAAGAGGTGCATGTTTCCACCCAACCATAGGCTCAGTCACTCCTAATGAATTTACCATTGGCCATCCCTGAGCTAGACCACGATGCTTTGAGTTTGAATCTTTTTTTCATGATCAACAAAAGTTAGGGACAAAGGTTACTATCCTTCTCCCAACACAGTAATAGATAGGGATGAAGGTTACTCTCCTTCTCCCAGCTCAGTCATAGATAGGGATGAAGGTTACTCTCCTTCTCCCAGCTTAGTGTCTATTTCCTGCGATCAAAACACACTCTTTTTTCACATTTCTTCCTCAAACCTGAGAGCTTAGTCTCTCATCTTTGCACTCCTCCCAGGTTTTCCTCTACCCACCACACCTTCCTTTCTTNTCACTTCGCCAACCACTTTGACTAGGTGGGCACATACCAGGGGCTGACATGTAGAAGGGCCAGGGGTGACAGGTGTCACATTCCAATGGGTCTATAGGGTATGTGATACACAAAAATCTAGGTGACACATGGCATGTCAAACTTGGGTCCACATCATCCTGTGTGATGTCACTATGCCACGTCACGCCAGAATAACAACCTTCTAACATCCCTTAGATATCACGGTCCAGATATAGCCACATAGATCAATAGATCTACGACTCTTATTACTTCGGGGATTCGACGTTCAAGAGTTTTTCGATGCAAAACTCTTCTTTTCTCCCAGAGTTGGTCAACGTCGGGCTGACAAAAGCCTAGATCTGACGGTTAGGAAAAATCCTGAAGCACCCTTGGATTGACAACTCTTGTCACTTCGGGCTTCAGAGATTATCGACACACCACACCTCAAATTCCCTAGAGTACTCAGTCTCCAAACTACAAGATCTAGCGCCACACATTCCATGTATATCGATGGCTAAGAGGGATCCTGGAGGATTCGAGGATCGACGATCTTCATTACTTTGTGAATTCGTCCTTCGCGGGTTTTGTGATGAAAAATCCTCTTTTCTCCGGGAGTTAGTCAATGCCGGGCTGACCACGGCCTAGATCTGATGGTCTGAGGGTATCCGTGTAACCCCAGATATCTACAACTCATAACTTATGGTCAAGGATCCCTTGGGTCCCATTGTTGGGCCACTCCTAGAGGGACATCTGTCATCCCAAAACACTCTAGTAAAATACATGGTACCTGCCTTAGGTCACCGATGTCCCCTTACCATGATATGAGGTCACCACACCTGGAAACATTGTCACTCGACACATGGGCCCCCATATTATCTCGACGTGATACATGCGTCCCCAGAATCGAATGGTCAAGAGGGGTCCTGAAGAATCCTTAGATCCACAGTCCACAATGCTTCGCAACTCTAACCTTCAGGGGTTTTGACGTTACAACATCCCTGTCCTGCCGAAGTAGTCAATGCTGGGCCAAATTCATCCTAGATCTGACGGTTATGAGATAACCCAAAGGATACCTAGATCAACAGTCCTGGTCACTTCATGGCTTCGACCTTTCGGGATTTTGGCTTTACTGCCAGTCCATTTTCTTGAAGCGGGACTTCACCGAAGTACCATGTGCGGGTCCCTCCTCCTAAATGATTGGATGGTAGGTGGGGCTATGAACGATATCCCCAAATATATGAATCTCCTTTACTTCATAACATCGATGTTTGGAGAGTTTGATGCTATAGCATCTCCATCCTCCCAGAGTAGAACTTCGCCAAAGTTATCTCAGTGTAGATCCAACAGCTGAGGGGACCCCCAACCATTCTTGATCGATAGTTCATGCTACTTTTCCATGGGTAGTTGGATCCCAGTTTAGATGGTAAGATAGGTTCACCTAACCACTAGGGAAACCGTTCATTGCCGATCAACTTGCCAGTAATCAAATCTCCTGATTACCTTTGGCCAATTTAAGGCTAGTAAGGTCGAAAATACTATGAAGTCCCAGACTTCCATATCTCTGAAGCCAGGAGTACTTAGCTCCCTTAGGCTTAGCCTAAGGTTCCTAGGTGTTGGTCATATGGGTCCTCCTGAACAGACCTCATCCACTCATCTTCCAAACGAAAGATCTCCCCTTTCAAGGCTTGAACCTCGCTATCCTTCCTGATATTTGTCATGAAATGGTTAAGGACTTGGGCATGAAATCCCAGTCGCACAACAAGGAGTTTGATAGAGATATCCTCTTCAGACAGAAAGGGTCAGATTGACACGATATCTCCTATCTTGGCTCTCCTACAAGCTTATGTCCTGAGATTCCTTAAGGGCTAAGCTGGGGCATATAGACTATTAGTCAGAAGCATAAGTTCACAATGAGATAAATGCATACACATATCATGACCATTCCACACAAAATCCATTTATAGATACATATATAAACCCATGCATTCATCCATTATTTTAGTTCAATACACAAAGTATGAAAACAATTATCAGAACCAAAAGACATGATGAGATTGCTAAAAGAGGTGCATGTTTCCACCCAACCATAGGCTCAGTCACTCCTAATGAATTTACCATTGGCCATCCCTGAGCTAGACCACGATGCTTTGAGTTTGAATCTTTTTTTCATGATCAACAAAAGTTAGGGACAAAGGTTACTATCCTTCTCCCAACACAGTAATAGATAGGGATGAAGGTTACTCTCCTTCTCCCAGCTCAGTCATAGATAGGGATGAAGGTTACTCTCCTTCTCCCAGCTTAGTGTCTATTTCCTGCGATCAAAACACACTCTTTTTTCACATTTCTTCCTCAAACCTGAGAGCTTAGTCTCTCATCTTTGCACTCCTCCCAGGTTTTCCTCTACCCACCACACCTTCCTTTCTTGCCTTCCTTATCAAGATTGTGTGTGGCCCGAATTGCTAGTCTGTGGTCAGTTCTGGAAGCCTTACAAATGGGCGCTCTGGCCCACCCCCTCATTAACTTTTGAGGATGTCTTTCCACCTACCAACCTGACTGTAATTCATTCTTGGTTCAGGGGGTTGTTCTGATCCTGAGCAATTAAATATAGCAAAATACAGATCTGGTGGAGGTTAACGAAACCATTCCTGGTCCCCTTCACCATCTCTTTCATAGCATTCATGGTCTCTCTTAGCACACCCCCCTTCCAACAATCATGCAACACTTATCCATTTTTTTAGTAAATAACAAAATTTACATTCATTCACCTTTTATACAAAGGTTCATCAAATCAATCATTCACACATATCGAGTTTTCCATAGTCTTTTGGCCAATATAGTTATATTTACAAACTGGGGGAAACATGGGTGTTACAATCCCCTCCCCCTTAAAGGAACTTCGTCCTCGATTTTCTATCTGTGAATGCGCTTTTCATATACTGAAGTAAACAAAAATGGATATTCATGTCTCTACATATACCTTCTCTATAGATATACATAAAATTATAGAAAAATTTCACAACTTAGCACAATACTCATTTGCGCAGTTCATGGATTTGTATCCACATGGATGTCTTGTTATCCAAGCTCATTGCTTTTTCTGGAGATACCCATTGTGTGCATGATCCTAATCAATATTTTACAAGAACTATCAGAGTCTCCTCTTCCTTGCGGTCACTCACCCTCCAGGCCCAGGCTCAGACATCCCCTTCTCTACTATATATTCCCTCGGGTGATCCATCTTTCCTTGCCGAGGCTTTCTTGCAAAGGAAGGATTCCAGAGACTTTATCGAGCCTTATAGTCGAGGCATCCCTCAGACTTTCTCTACTGAGGCGTCCCTCCGGTTTGTGTTACCTCAACACAACATATTCTAGGAGATCATGGCTTACCACAGGGTTCTCATGGCTCAACAATAGCCATTTTTTATGCTTTTTATCTTAACAACCTTCATCTATCCTTTCTAGATAGATCTTTTCCTCTCATCTGTATCACAGGTATACATAAATTCATGAGACATCATCATAAATTTTAAATTCAAAATTTTCTTGTAAATCTGTCACTCACAGATTACCAAATTCCACATTTTGTTTTTCAGATTTGTTCCACACAAGGAACATATTCATAAGCATGGGACTTTCCTCCCCATAGTATTTTGGCTCAACAGGAAATTGGTCTTCCTTATGGGCTTACAACATTGCCATATCCAAGACTCTTTGCTTCCTGCAATTTCAACATTCCTCAGCTAAACAAATTGTTGGTTCTCATGCACATTATATTTTCACTGCACCTTTATAACGACATCACAAACAATCCTTAAATTGTGCATGCTAACAATCAAATCACTTTTATCTATTTGATGATATAAAGAAAAAGGAAATTTCATTCCTTACACATGCATTAGTTCAGTATATCAACCTTTCCAGATGCAATTCAACATTAAGTGAATTTAATCAATGTGCCAATCTACATGGCCACCTTCACATAATGCACCCTTGTATTGATGTCAGATTATGATTTTTCAGGTTAGGCACTCTTGTTAAATTATGAGCTTGATTTCTTATGCAAATTAATTCTTTTATTTTCTTCAATACTTTGATTCCAGCTTAATACACTTCAATAATTCCAAATCACAATCGAATAACAATAACTATGTAGATAAGTAAACATGCACATCAACAACACATATACCCTAGGGAAACCCTATACAGGGAGAAAAACCCTAGCAAACAATATTCCTTTATTGCATTAATAATTTAATATCTCTTACAAATATCCACCATGAATGTACTTCTCTCAAAGAGCTTGCCAATATGACTCTGACCTGACAAAGACTTACAAGACCTTTCTGAAATACACCTTTGATATGCTACCTCTTTATCATTGATGTGCTCCTCTATTACTTCACCCTTAACCTGCATATGAAAAATTTGTTTCAAATTGTGTTGCAAAACTGTATTGCAAAACTGTGTTGAGGAGAGGGTTCGACCTCTTCTTATATAGGCTGAAGAGGAGAAGAGGAGAAGATCAAAATAGTAACCCGATTGCATGCATTAGTCATAANTATGAGGTCACCACACCTGGAAACATTGTCACTCGACACATGGGCCCCCATATTATCTCGACGTGATACATGCGTCCCCAGAATCGAATGGTCAAGAGGGGTCCTGAAGAATCCTTAGATCCACAGTCCACAATGCTTCGCAACTCTAACCTTCAGGGGTTTTGACGTTACAACATCCCTGTCCTGCCGAAGTAGTCAATGCTGGGCCAAATTCATCCTAGATCTGACGGTTATGAGATAACCCAAAGGATACCTAGATCAACAGTCCTGGTCACTTCATGGCTTCGACCTTTCGGGATTTTGGCTTTACTGCCAGTCCATTTTCTTGAAGCGGGACTTCACCGAAGTACCATGTGCGGGTCCCTCCTCCTAAATGATTGGATGGTAGGTGGGGCTATGAACGATATCCCCAAATATATGAATCTCCTTTACTTCATAACATCGATGTTTGGAGAGTTTGATGCTATAGCATCTCCATCCTCCCAGAGTAGAACTTCGCCAAAGTTATCTCAGTGTAGATCCAACAGCTGAGGGGACCCCCAACCATTCTTGATCGATAGTTCATGCTACTTTTCCATGGGTAGTTGGATCCCAGTTTAGATGGTAAGATAGGTTCACCTAACCACTAGGGAAACCGTTCATTGCCGATCAACTTGCCAGTAATCAAATCTCCTGATTACCTTTGGCCAATTTAAGGCTAGTAAGGTCGAAAATACTATGAAGTCCCAGACTTCCATATCTCTGAAGCCAGGAGTACTTAGCTCCCTTAGGCTTAGCCTAAGGTTCCTAGGTGTTGGTCATATGGGTCCTCCTGAACAGACCTCATCCACTCATCTTCCAAACGAAAGATCTCCCCTTTCAAGGCTTGAACCTCGCTATCCTTCCTGATATTTGTCATGAAATGGTTAAGGACTTGGGCATGAAATCCCAGTCGCACAACAAGGAGTTTGATAGAGATATCCTCTTCAGACAGAAAGGGTCAGATTGACACGATATCTCCTATCTTGGCTCTCCTACAAGCTTATGTCCTGAGATTCCTTAAGGGCTAAGCTGGGGCATATAGACTATTAGTCAGAAGCATAAGTTCACAATGAGATAAATGCATACACATATCATGACCATTCCACACAAAATCCATTTATAGATACATATATAAACCCATGCATTCATCCATTATTTTAGTTCAATACACAAAGTATGAAAACAATTATCAGAACCAAAAGACATGATGAGATTGCTAAAAGAGGTGCATGTTTCCACCCAACCATAGGCTCAGTCACTCCTAATGAATTTACCATTGGCCATCCCTGAGCTAGACCACGATGCTTTGAGTTTGAATCTTTTTTTCATGATCAACAAAAGTTAGGGACAAAGGTTACTATCCTTCTCCCAACACAGTAATAGATAGGGATGAAGGTTACTCTCCTTCTCCCAGCTCAGTCATAGATAGGGATGAAGGTTACTCTCCTTCTCCCAGCTTAGTGTCTATTTCCTGCGATCAAAACACACTCTTTTTTCACATTTCTTCCTCAAACCTGAGAGCTTAGTCTCTCATCTTTGCACTCCTCCCAGGTTTTCCTCTACCCACCACACCTTCCTTTCTTTCCTTCCTTATCAAGATTGCGTGTGGCCCGAATTGCTAGTCTATGGTTAGTTCTGGAAGCCTTACAAATGAGCGCTCTGGCCCACCCCCTCATTAACTTTTGAGGATGTCTTCCCACCTACCAACCTGATTGTAATTCATTCTTGGGTCAGGGGGTTGTTCTGATCCTGAGCAATTAAATATAGCAAAGTACAGATCTGGTGGAGGTTAACAAAACCATTCCTGGTCCCCTTCACCATCTCTTTCATAGCATTCATGGTCTCTCTTAGCACACCCCCCTTCCAACAATCATGCAACACTTATCCATTTTTTTAGTAAATAACAAGATTTACATTCATTCACCTTTTATACAAAGGTTCATCAAATCAATCATTCACACATATCGAGTTTTCCATAGTCTTTGTCCAATATAGTTATATTTACAAACTGGGGGAAACATGGGTGTTACAATCCCCTCCCCCTTAAAGGAACTTCGTCCTCGATTTTCTATCTGTGAATGCGCTTTTCATATACTGAAGTAAACAAAAATGGATATTCATGTCTCTACATATACCTTCTCTATAGATATACATAAAATTATAGAAAAATTTCACAACTTAGCACAATACTCATTTGCGCAGTTCATGGATTTGTATCCACATGGATGTCTTGTTATCCAAGCTCATTGCTTTTTCTGGAGATACCCATTGTGTGCATGATCCTAATCAATATTTTACAAGAACTATCAGAGTCTCCTCTTCCTTGCGGTCACTCACCCTCCAGGCCCAGGCTCAGACATCCCCTTCTCTACTATATATTCCCTCGGGTGATCCATCTTTCCTTGCCGAGGCTTTCTTGCAAAGGAAGGATTCCAGAGACTTTATCGAGCCTTATAGTCGAGGCATCCCTCAGACTTTCTCTACTGAGGCGTCCCTCCGGTTTGTGTTACCTCAACACAACATATTCTAGGAGATCATGGCTTACCACAGGGTTCTCATGGCTCAACAATAGCCATTTTTTATGCTTTTTATCTTAACAACCTTCATCTATCCTTTCTAGATAGATCTTTTCCTCTCATCTGTATCACAGGTATACATAAATTCATGAGACATCATCATAAATTTTAAATTCAAAATTTTCTTGTAAATCTGTCACTCACAGATTACCAAATTCCACATTTTGTTTTTCAGATTTGTTCCACACAAGGAACATATTCATAAGCATGGGACTTTCCTCCCCATAGTATTTTGGCTCAACAGGAAATTGGTCTTCCTTATGGGCTTACAACATTGCCATATCCAAGACTCTTTGCTTCCTGCAATTTCAACATTCCTCAGCTAAACAAATTGTTGGTTCTCATGCACATTATATTTTCACTGCACCTTTATAACGACATCACAAACAATCCTTAAATTGTGCATGCTAACAATCAAATCACTTTTATCTATTTGATGATATAAAGAAAAAGGAAATTTCATTCCTTACACATGCATTAGTTCAGTATATCAACCTTTCCAGATGCAATTCAACATTAAGTGAATTTAATCAATGTGCCAATCTACATGGCCACCTTCACATAATGCACCCTTGTATTGATGTCAGATTATGATTTTTCAGGTTAGGCACTCTTGTTAAATTATGAGCTTGATTTCTTATGCAAATTAATTCTTTTATTTTCTTCAATACTTTGATTCCAGCTTAATACACTTCAATAATTCCAAATCACAATCGAATAACAATAACTATGTAGATAAGTAAACATGCACATCAACAACACATATACCCTAGGGAAACCCTATACAGGGAGAAAAACCCTAGCAAACAATATTCCTTTATTGCATTAATAATTTAATATCTCTTACAAATATCCACCATGAATGTACTTCTCTCAAAGAGCTTGCCAATATGACTCTGACCTGACAAAGACTTACAAGACCTTTCTGAAATACACCTTTGATATGCTACCTCTTTATCATTGATGTGCTCCTCTATTACTTCACCCTTAACCTGCATATGAAAAATTTGTTTCAAATTGTGTTGCAAAACTGTATTGCAAAACTGTGTTGAGGAGAGGGTTCGACCTCTTCTTATATAGGCTGAAGAGGAGAAGAGGAGAAGATCAAAATAGTAACCCGATTGCATGCATTAGTCATAANCCTCCACTGCAAGTTTCAATGGGTTCTTTTGTACTTAAGTGGCTACCTTTAGCCCATAGTAGTGCCTTCCTGTCCTTGAATATCACCCAATATCCCTTATCCTCAAGGGTTGCAACTGATAGTAGATTCTTCTTGAGCCCTGGAACATATAATAATTCATCAACATGAAGTCTAGCCCCAGATTCCAATCTGAAGGAGATAGAGCCTACTCCCTCTATCTTATAACATTTTTCATCCCCAAGCTCGACCTGCTTTGCAAAAGATTTTGTCTCAAAATATGAGAGGATATCCTTGTACCCTGTCATATGCTTTGATGCACCACTGTCTACTAACCAATTTTTCAGCCCCGTGGAAACTGAACTGGATAAAGCAGAAACCAAATAATATTCTTTCCTATTTTCTTTCTCATTAGAAGGACTTTTCTGATTTCTTTTGGATTCATCATCCTCAACAGTTGAGGCATGATGTTTCCCTTTCCTAGGATATTTATTTATAAATCAACAATATTTAGCAAAATGACCCAACTCATTACAACTAAAGAATTTAATCTTATATGTATCAATATTCTTTCCTTTAACTGTACCTTTGATGTTTTACTTCCATTGAGAGCCTTTCTGGAAAGTTCCTTTCTTCTTTCCCTTGAATCTTGATGCTAAAGATGAGTTCTCTTCTTTCGTTGGCTCGCTTCTGGTAGCTGTGTGACTCTCCGCCTGGAGGAAATCATGCCATAACCTCTCACACATGGGCTGAATATCTCTCCCACTTACACTGGATAAGAAGGTCTCCCATGAAGAAGGAAGACCATAAAAAATGGCCTGCACTAAATCATCATCGTCCACTGTCACCCCTGTGACCAAAAGCTGATCTTTGATCTGAGCTATCCTGGAACAGAAAGATGCCATTGATTCACCTTTCTCCATGTTCAAATACTTAAGCTTGTGCTTAAGTGTCCTCTTCTGACTTGGAGCCCGTTTCTCATACAAATTCACCAAGGTATCCATATAGTCCTTGGCAGTCATCAACGAAGTCATTGCAGGAATTATACTGTCTTTGACTGAGTCAAAGATGATTCGCTTGGCCTTTTCTTGACTCTTCATGAAATCTATTCTTTCTACATTATTCATTGGTTCCTCCACCACTGTGGTCACATACTACTCAAGATCATGCTCTTGCAAGATATTTTTTATACGAAGCCTCCACACATTAAAGTTGGTAGCTCCTTCGAGCCTATCTTCGGCCCTGACTAAAATGGAGGATGCCATGGTCCTCACACTAGAAACTTAATCAAGCTCTCTTGGATCTATGCATACCTGCTAATGCATTTCAAGACATTTAACACACCCTAAGCTATGATACGATGTTAAATTATGAGCTTGATTTCTTATGCGGATTAATTCTTTTATTTTCTTCAATACTTTGATTCCAACTTAATACACTTCAAAAATTCCAAATCATAATCGAATAGCAATAACTATGTAGATAAGTAAACATGCACATCAACAACACATATACCCTGAGGAAACCCTGTACAGGGAGAAAAACCCCAGCAAACAATATTCCTTTATTGCATTAATAATGTAATATCTCTTACAAATATACTCCATGAATGTACTTCTCTCAAAGAGCTTGCCAAGATGACTCTAACCTGAAAAAGACTTACAAGACCTTACTGAAATACACCTTTGATATGCTGCCTCTTTATCATTGATGTGCTCCTCTATTAGTTCACCCTCAACCTGCATATGAAAACTCTGTTTCAAAATTGTGTTGCAAAATTGTATTGCAAAACTGTGTTGCGAAACTGTGTTGAGGAGAGGGTTCGAACTCTTCTTATATAGGATGAAGAGGGGAAGAGGAGAATCTCAAAATAGTAACCCGATTGCATGCATTAGTCATAACTTAGCTTCATACTTTAGTTCGAACTTAGAACTAGAATTGAGATTGGTTACAACTCAACATTACACTTTAGTTCAAACTTTAGAACTAGACTTGAGATTGGTTACAACTCAGCATTACACTTTAGTTCGAATTTAGAACTAGACTTGAGACTGACATGCTTTAGTTTGAACTTAGAAATAGACTTGAGACTGACATGCTTTAGTTCGAACTTAGAACTAGACTTAAGACTTTAGTTGCAACTCAACATTACACTTTAGTTCTAAGATAGAACT
>JZKD02S2076742.1:0-12635 GCA_000966675.3 Picea glauca | reverse complement strand
CAACTCATCCTTCTAGAAGATTCTCTTCTAGAAAAATCGAGAATTCATCTTTTTCCATGCTTTAGGAAGAGTTCGCACCCTAGCAGTTCAACACAGTGTGAACTTCTCGCACCTTGGCTTAAGGAAGCCTGCGAGAATCAAGCATTCTCACAGGAAAATATGCTAGCAGCCTGCGAACCTTCTTCAAAAATGATATTTTTGGAAAGAGAAGAAAGTAACTTTTCTCAGGAGAAAATTCTTATGAAGAGCCTGAGTACACCATCATCAATACATCATCATGATGACCAAAATCATGGGTAACATCCTCAACTGAAGGAGAAGAATCCTCAACTTATCCCAAAGATCTCTCAATTGGTTGGGCCTCTCCAAGTTTATATAAGGAGGATTTATCATGGTGAAAGGTACATAAAAGAGTGGAGATATGAAAATTATGATCTCATAAGTGAGATGTCATCAAAGCAATCAGTGTAGATTACTTGAGCAAATGGGTTGGACAAGGAGAACTGGAAGAAGTTGTTGCACCTTCATCAAAGGATTGTAAGTACTTTTACTTGTTCTTATCAATATATCAATTATTGGCCTGTTTCTTTCAAATTTATGTTTGTTTCAAATGAATTTGTCTTCAGTGGATAGATCTATATTTGAGCTAATCTCAATAGAATAGGAATTTTTGTGTATCTTTGTTTGTTTTACAGGACCTATAGAGGAGCTCAAGATTGGAGCTTAGCTTGGATCTTGCGAGGACAAACGTCATTAACAAGGTACATATCCCTCTTCTTCCTCTTTGTATATTAGCTTAATTAGATATAAAAAGGATGTTAGTTTCCATGTTAAGCACTTTTTTATCTTGGCCTTAGGAGTCTAGAGACCAAGAGGGAATCTGCTTGTTCGCAGGAGGACTCACCTGTAACACGTGAAACTTCACGAGTGGCTTGAACCGATGCAGTTTATTCGGCATCATGCGAGGGAAGGATTCAATGGCCCTCTTCAGATACAGATAATAGGTGTGGAACACCGCGTTTGATTGCCATTGTTTTTCCATGTCGCTCGAATACCAGAGCATAGTGAAATTCGCAGCTAGTGGTTCGGACAGCTCAATTTCAGGGAAGTTCTCTCCTTTCAGTATCTCCCAAGAAATGAAGGAAATGAGGATCAGAAGCTAGCTGAAATGAAACTCATAGCCCTGATCCTGAGCTTCGCAACAGTCTTTCTCTAACTAGTTTATGAGGTAGCTCACCCAGTTCATTTGCAACCCTTCAATGCATTTTTCTGCAAGGTTGACGACAAACCCTGTGACCTGCGTTGGCCTATTTTTCCTAATGAGCTTACCAGTGATCAACTATAAATCTAGGCACACTGCACCATTTTGGATGGAAACTAGCTTATATCCCTGCTTCCCCTTCTCCACATTGCCATAAGTGTCTTTTATTGTCTATGCCAAGGTGCGATCTGCAACCTTCCCTAGGTAAAAGTCCTGTGGGTCTGTTCCTTGCATGCTCAATCCGGTGATCCGGTGATTCAGCATCGGATCTACTATGATGCACCTATCCAACCATAGGTAACCACCATGGAAGCATGACAGGAGGATTTTAACGCATGAGTTAACCTTCTGATTTCTAGCGAAGTGTGGGTCTTGATCACAATAAGAATGCTGGAACTCAAGATGTACATATTCCATGGCTGTGGGATTATCTTCAACATCTTCCCCATTGTCTTGGTCAAATAATTGTGTGGTGCGAGAATTCCATAGTTTTTGCGATCTCCCAAGTTTAAGTCACTGATCTTAAGCATTAGAATCCTCTCCAACTATAGTCCTACTGCGTGTATCCCCTTTGGGAGGTACGCAATGATCATTGTGTAGTCGAAGTCCCTCGGGACACTGTCACGACTCACCACACCATCTAGAGGCAGTATTTAGTCCAATAGGATTGATCAGATGAGATTTACATTCACCAAGTCACCGCGATGCTTGGTTCGTTTCTCTTTCATAGTTTAGGAGGGCCCAGATCAGCGTGCAGTCAATGGGTATGCTTGCACTTCTCTTGTCAATGAAGCTTGTGCTCCTACGGACATGACCTTCTTAGCCATGAGGTCTATGAGAATATCTTCGACATATTTCTCTACTGTGCTAAATTCACCCATAATACACACTCGAGATATAATATCTCAGGTTGGTGAACAAATAATCAAGGTAGCAGAATGGATGGTGAGGTCTCAATAAGCACTGCACAGTAATAGTCATCTCTCTGTGGACCCAAATAATCACAATTGGAAAAAGTGTCCATAGTAAGACATTCAACGGGTTAAATAGGTAACATCATAACGGGTTCTTCCAAAGGGTAGGAATGCCTCAATAAATGCAATTCCATCCATTATGGCATGGTCCCAATAGTCTAATGGCAAACTTTCCAGTAATAACTACATTTCTAGCCGTTATGGAATGTCGGTCTAACAGTCGGGATGCCTCCAACTGTCATATTGTTTCGTCATGGTGAAGTTCCAGTCAGTGTTGTTCTACTATTCCAGCGAGGTTCAAGTTCTGCAAGGCTTCCTTTTGCGAAGTCCTCTCTCGAACCTCTTGTATTTTTTCTATCTTTGTTTTCTTCTTACTCAATTTTCTAGCTTTCTTTCTTGTGATCTGTGTCTCTAGATTCCTCTTTCCATTCTTGTTCTTATCCTTTATTAGCATAGTAACTTTGCATTGTTGAGGATATTTCACAAGGTTTGAGGATAATACTTCTTCTCGTACTGTTTCTGGAGTAGGTTCTCTACTCTTCTGCATGGATAGGTTCTTTAAGTCTTCTTGTGTTCTTTCAACTTCGACAGCTAGGTTTCTGGCCCTCAGTTGCTTTGACTTGTCCTCCTATTCTTATATTAAGCACATTATTCTCCTAGCCATGAAATCTATTAATTATTTCATTTTCTGTTCTATAACTTCTTCTTCTTCTTTCCTTCGGATCTAATCTTTCTCAACCCGGGTCTTTCCTAGCAAAATAGAAAAGGGGGCACTGTTCTCAACAAACCTAATGACCTCAAATTATTCTTTTGTCGATGCTTAGTGAGAAATAATAGGTACATGGGAAAGTATTCCACATAGGGTTATTAGCTTTCCTTTAAACAATCCTATTCCTCCTAGTGAAAGAACCATAGCAGGCTTTCCTAAGATTTCCCAAGTACTTTCTGTCATAATGTTCACCTATGTTTTTGCATCCAATACATAGTCTATGTCGAAGTCTCATATTCTTGTGTCTATGAACTCTTTCTCTTTTAAAATATCTGATAAACCGGTATCTATGTGATCATTCAGTGTTTCTTTAATCTACAATAATATAGCCTCTGATTCATCTTTTCCTTCCTCAAGGTTTTCTTGTCTCATATTCATCTTTTCAACTTTAGCAATCATTCTAGGGCAGTCCAAAACTTCATGGCCTGTGGATTTAAAACAAAGGCAAATAGGACTTCTATTAGGGAATTCCTTAGAAAGATGTCCCAGTCTTCTACAACTAAAACAAATATTCAATGCTCTCTTTCTCTTAAATGATCCCCAACCTTTCCTATACTGCACACTGGGATCGCAGTGGTGGACCTGCAAAAAATTATTTCTAGGATCCCGCATCCACTTGTTAGTCCAAAATTCTTTTTATGCATAGGAATAACATATCTTTCACTGTTTTTATCAGATCTATTCATATCATATCTTCTTTCTTCGGGTTGTGCCCTAGTTTTCAAACTAGGAACAAGTCTATCAAACATACCTGGATTCATTCTTTCAAAGCAAAAATTTCCACTTATATTAGCACATTGAAATAGAGAATATATAACATTCATTCACATTACTAAGCACTAATATATTATATCAGATGCATCTAACATACACAAAGATGAAAGCACTAAGCATAAATCACATCAATCACACAAAACAACCATAACACAGGATATATGTGGTTCACCCCCAGCGTGGGGCTACATCCACAAACTCTTTGTCTTCTTTATTATCTTCCGTCAATATCCTTACATGCATAGAGCATCAAAACAAACTCCGCATAGGACAGGAGATATGCATGCACCTCACCAGATCCTCCTTCCTCGATTTAGGTCATAGCACAAATTCTTCTTACACAGTCTGCACACAAGCTCTTACAATCACTTGCACTTAGCTCTGCAAGTCTTAGCACATAGTATGCACAAAGCGTCTATCTTTGCACTAAGACGATTCTACTAGGTCTCTCCACTTATCTCCTCTTCTTACATTGCCTAGATATCTATTTATACATTACAAATGGGGCCTAAACATGGTTAAACCCATGGGCCAATATCCCATACCCGTTACATAAACCCTAATCCCAAAAAAGCTTACAAAAAGAGGGCGATATCTCACGATCTTCGCTTCACCTAGTGCTTCTTCGACCAGCCTGTCGAAGTCCCAAAATTGGTCAAACATGACCAGCGTTTCCACAAAACCTGGTCAAGGGCCAACATTCCCTTGAACAAAACAACACAACAAATAACATGACTTGGAAGCATTGACTCATTAATGACTGAAACACTTTCCATAGATGACCAGAAGAGTACCATTCAGTGGATTTCGAAAAATCATGGAGATCGTGATGACTCAGAGACAATGGATAATGCAATTGTTGGACATAAACATAAAATAGGTGCATTGTTCAAGGGAGACTCGATGGATAACTGCCATTTGTGAAGATGACTAGATGAAAATGCCCCCCACTCTTTTTCTTTCTTTCATGTTTGAAAGAGCATGAAAGAAAATAAAAGTGTGCTCGATATTCTCACTCGTGGATTTATTCTCGAGCTTGGGGTGGATAATGGTGTTCGATATTTAAGGAGTCTAGAAAGAACTGAAAGAAAACTCCATATACAATTTCATAGATTGAACGATCCCAAAAATTAAATTCCCATTTTTCACTTCATGTTTAAAGAGTCTGAAAATATGAAGAAGACTCCAAGGGTATTCTTTTTCATAAATTCAGTCCCTTGAGTCCGAAAAAGTGTAAGCAAATACAAGGGAGAACTCTTCTATTCGAGGTAGACTAGAGTATTCATTTTTTGTAATTAGTCCATCCGGTCCTAAAAATGGTTAAACGTATATTGAATGAACGTCATTTCAAATCCATTTAATGATTTTGAAAGGAAACAAGATAACTCGGCAATATTTTCATGTTTAGAGAGTCTGAAAATAGATTAAAGGAGACTCTGGGGTGTGCCTTTGTCATGGTTGGTTACCGAGCACAACAAAGGGGTAATAGTAAGCTCAGTTGTAGAGAACAAGTGGTATGCAATGAATTTTCAGGTGCATGGAACATGAATCAATCAATGGACTGTAACAAGACATGGAAAATGATGACCACTTATAATAGCAGTTCTCAACCAGGTGTGTTGAAAATGGAAGCAAGTAGGTGGCTAGTGGTCAAGCATGGATGTGATGCAATAATAAATGGATGAAAAATGTGTAGCAACAATGAGAAGCAAGACGAAAGCGACAAGAAAATGCAACCATTTAAACAACAAAAATGGTGGGAACCCCCTCTGAGAAGGTTTGAACCAAAGGTATAGTGCTGGAAGTATGGATGGTTAATAATGAAAAGAGAAAAATGAAGGGAAAACCATATCCATATATGCTAGGTTAGAGACACGTACCTCAAGTTCAATGGATGTCCCTGTCTTTGTAAGAAAAACATCCCTAGAATCCTATCAACACATGTAAACTAGATTCCAAGGTCAAAACGCATAGTGAATCCCAAAAAGAAAATATTTTTGGATTTTTTGGATATGGTATACACAAAACAAAAGATACTCGCACCACACACCTATGTACAAGGCAGTACACATCTTGATAATTTATGCCAAGTAGATCCCATTGCTAGGATCAGGCCAAGGATATTTTTCATAATTAATGAACTCATGAGCCATTATTGGCTTCATATGGCACACCATATCGGTGCCATGCCATGTAGGAATGAATTTATGGATATGAATATACTCATCATGAGTGGTTTTGTGAGCTATGGAATCTCCTTCATGGGATCCATAAAGACATGAGGAAATTAAAAAATGTGGATCTTCGATGGAAGGAGTAGAAGAGAATTCATTGGCAAGTTCTGAAGATGAAATACGAGGAGCAAAAGGGTTAAGACTAGGGGTTTCCTTAGATTCCCTAGAAAATGCTCCCAATCCCGGCTTGAAGCTCATCATGATGAATCTTATCGATTCCAAGTCAGGTAGGATGGATTATTTATTATTCTCATCCTCTCTAGGATTATTAATGGAAGCCATGACTTCTGGGATGGCCTCTTCTGAAGGCGACTTAGTATCTAGGAAATCATGTGAACTGAAAGAGTCAACAACTTGTACAAATGGAGAAGGTTGATCATACTCCACATGATGATGGAGGTGTTGACCAATATTAATGGATTTTGATGGGATATATGCTCCATGTGAGTCAACATCCTCGGGATGAGGTACCACCAAAGTATCAACTAACCTAAGGAATTCACCCATAGATGATAAAATCATCTTGATAGGATAAATATAGGTTGTGTCAGGTGTAAGAAGGGGGGATATCCCCATAAGATATGGATATTTAAATATGCATGCACCGACACTTTCCTATTTCATGGAAGAATCACCTATAAAAGGCACAATGGTGTTAAGGTTAGCTCATAAGTCAGGTGTGAAATAGTCAAGTTAATCTATGGTGATTATATTTCCTTTGTGGGGAAAATGTATGACACAAAAGATAGTGGATGCAATAGAATTCATTACATAAAACAAATTTCAAGCCAAGATAATATTATATTCAAGTGTGGCCTCTACTACTTTGAATTCTATGGAGACAGTCTTTCCCCCGATATCGATGGTTAAAGAGGTGATAATTCCATGAGGTTTGAAAGAATGTCCATCAAAATATTTTAGGATGGTTGGATATGTGGTGAGTTGTGGAGAACCAATAGATTTCCAACATGACAAAGACATAATGAAAGTGGGTTCTCCTTCATCAATCACTGTATGAAATATATTCTTATTAAGATAACCAACTATGATTTGCAATACTAGTTCAGTTTCAAAGGAAATAGTGTAGGACTCTGAAGGGTTGATTCCCCCTATGGTTGATAACAAGGCTTTCCACTATGAAGGACAGCTATGTAATACTTTGAGTGCTAACATGGAACATGGTGCCTGGGTGATATCTTCCACTATGTTATAGTGTTTATTTTCTCAGGCATCAAATTATGGTTAGTCCGTTGAAGTACCCATTTTGGTGGGTGGATTGTAGGTTCAAAAGTTGGTTTCTCTAAAGTGAGAGGGCCATTGGGTGGTGTATTCAATGGAGGATCCTTATACAATTTTTACCCTTATTTGGAGTCATAGTTCTTCACTCTGGTGGACAATTCCATTGTATATTTAACCATCATAATATTCATGGTTGAGGACTCTACATTTCCTCTGGGTGGAGGTGTAGGAACTTGTGAAACCATTTGTTGTTGTTGGGGGAAAGGATTGGTTAATACCATTGATTGGGAAGGAGATCACCCTCACTCGAGGTATTGATGAACCTCAGCAAGGTGAGGGTAGTATTTGGTGAATTGGTTCTCCTTACCCACCATGAAAGGATATTTTACCTTTCGTTTATTTTCCCCCATCATTGGGGTCTTGGGTTTGTTGGACCTTCTATTCAGAAGAATTTTTATTTTTATTTTTCTTATTATTATTTTTCTTCTTCCCTCTGTATTCTTGAGTATTATTTGGTGTAGTGGATTGCACCATGTTTACCTCTGAGGTCTAGTTATGGGCGAGAGTCAAATTGGTTGTAGTCATGGAAGAGATGGGATTTTTAGCTATGGTCGTTTAACTAAGCATCTCAATCAACTAGACAATTTGTGTGGAAGAGATGGGACCAACCATGCCATCAGCATGGGGTTCAGGCGTTGGATGAGAGGTTTCATTCGATGTTCAAGGAGCATGTGGAATGAGGTCGTATAGTGTCCCAGACTGTGAATAAATAAACTCTAAGTGTTGAGCATGATGAATTTCTTATTCCTTTGTTATAGCATCGTACATAGAAAAATATTTCACGATGGGGGGAAATAATGATTTTGTAAACCAATCATCTAAAAGTCGATCATGAATTGGGGCCTTAACAAGTCTTCTTCGCCACCTCCACTCGTGAATGTGGTTAGAGATATGTGTGGCGGTGTTCTGACTTGATGAAGTCAGAAACTCTATCCTTGTTTCGTATCAGATGGATAATTGGAAATGTGTCAAAAAATCTATTGCCAAAGCGTTAAAGTTGTAAAATGAAGCAGTTGGTAACTTAATGAACCACTTTGAGGCGTTTCTAGTTAAGGTGTGAGGGAAAATACGTAACAAAAATTTGTCAGCCAATAAATATTTGGAGACACACCATAGATGATAGGTTGTAATATGTGTGGTGAGGTCTTCTCCCGTATTTCCGTCGAATTTAAGGATGTCTCCCAGAATTTTGACGGGAACTAGTGGCCAAGTGGGATTTTTCATTATGGGATCATTTGTCAGTCGAGATAAGTCCAATAACTCTAAAGTGGCCAAAAATGGAAACTAATTGTTTGCAAACGAATTATGGTCTAAAGGAAATGGCGTGTTAATACCAAAAGGACCATATGGTCCTCTTGTATATTGAGTAACGACAGGAAAATAACCCCCTTGATATGGATTTCCCATAGGTTTAAAACCACCTCCCTGGTAAGGATTTTCCATTGGCATATAAGGACCTCCCTGTTGAGAATTGTTTTTGGGGTTGATGCCCCCAGATAAAGGATGGTTTCCATGGATGTTAGGGTTTCCTAAAAAGGGTATGTTATCGGGGGGATTATTTCTCCCAGGTAGTTGTTGGTTACTAGTAACAGAGGGAATATTTTTTTCCGGGGGGAATATTTTTTTCCAGGGAAAGGGGGAATTCTGAGGGTCTTACTACCCCCAAGGTTGGGATTTCTCCAAGGTACATTATTGCCTGGGAAGGAAGTACCCCAAGGAAAATTACTTCCTTTGGGGAAGGGATCACCCCAAGGTACATTACTTCCCCTGGGTAATGGATCACCCCAAGGTACATTACTTCCCCTGGTTAATGGATCACCCCAAGTGACCAGGTTGATTTGCACTAGTTCCACTATTGCAATTCCATCCAAATGGAAATCTAGTACTAGAGATGTTTTTTCAAGTTGGTGGGTTACTAGAATAGAAAACAAAGTGACTCCCTGGATTAGTCAGAAATCCTGGTCCTACGTTGGGTTGTGAACCAAAGGTAGGGATTTTTTGAGTGCTATATTGGACATTAGATGGAACTGGTTGGACTATGGGTTGGCTCCAGAAAGAAAATGATGTTTGAGGTGGTGTACCAATTGGATTTCCTGTTCCAATGGATGATGATAGAGATAAGGTTCCAGTTGTTCCTGTTGATGAAAACGATAGGTTTCCTACTCCATTAAGTGGTAATTAAAATGGATTCTCATATCCAATATTTTATGAAACAAATGGATTTATTGGGATACTACTTGGCATGCTGGACATTGTGGAGGTAGGAACTAGATCGATAGAGGTGGGGGTACCCCTCGACATGGGTGTATGTAAATTTGAAAAATATTCACTATCAGAATGATATTGTTTCCCTATGAGGTTGTGAAAAGAAGCGGGTAGAGGAGGATTGGAAGGAGGGTTAAGATAACCTTTTCTTATGGTTACATATCCATATGGATTGTCTCAAATTATGATATCTTCCATGTCACTAGTATTGGTATCCTTAGGTGTTTAAGTCATTCGTTGTCTAACAAATGGCCAAAGTTCTTCGTAGTTGGGTAAGGATAACCTTGCGGTAGTTCTAGAACGACGGTAGGGTAAATTCCATAAAAAGAGTGGAGGACCTTCTAACTCATGTCAAGGTCATGGAAGATCAATGGGTCATTCATCTTGATAAGTTATTTCTAAGCTATATGTGATGATTCTTCTGGAACTACGAGGGGGTAATTCAGCCACGATGGATAAGACAAAAAATTAATTAATTCAAAAAACAATCCTAAGGCCAACTATGAAACCAATACATAGAGAACACACCTAATCAAATATAATATATCAAGCAATAAAATAAGTGAATTAAAGGGTCTTCCTAATATGGAATGTCAAGCCATCAACGAAGATATGAGAAGAAGTTATGATAATCATCTCACAAAATCTCCCCAAGGTGCAAGTAAGAGCCCATGGGAAAATACCCTCCCTGGTTTTTTGAAGTGGAGATTCAACGTCTGCCTCATGTATCCCTAGGATTTCCCCTTGCAGTCACCTATGTAGCTACCTAGGACATGCTAGTAAGGTTACCAGTTCACAAAAATACAGCCAAGCGTATTATTCGCCAGTTAAGACTATCGTTTGGGCAGGGAATACCAAGTCAAGTCTCAACACCCAAAATTTTGAGAATGTTGGAGTTACTCTAGGAACATCCACGTCTCAAAATCCCCCAATATAGGAAGTAATCCCACCAAGAAAATGCAGAGGGTATATATCAACCACTTACTAAGCTTGACCTAGTGCTTAACTCGCATGTGAGGCGAACTTTCCAAGAACTGGTTTTGTTAATAATGGATTTTCTCTCATTCATTGTCCTAGTCTTGTTTTGGTGGCCTTGGAGAGTTAACTATCAAATCATATTCCAAGGCCCTAATTCCTAATTTATTGTTCTTTTTCTATCAAACAACAATGTTCTAATTGATTTTAATGTGCTTGATTTTAATTGGTTTTTATTTACTCAAAGGGAATGGAATGAATAACTTGATGGTGTTTTGACTCAAAACCAATCCCAAAAGAAAGCTATATGTGAAAATTCAAAGTTTATTTTCGATGAAAAACTACTTAAGGGAAGGGAAGAAAGATTTTCCTTTTTCAATAAAAAAAATCATACACCAATGCAAATGAAATTCCTTTAAAAAATGCAGACTCTTTCCTTACAATGTTTTTTGACAATGCGAATTTTCACTTACACTAATGAAACCAAAGACTCCTAAACAATTAATTCGAAAAATGTATGCAAAACTCTTTTTTTTTAATTATTTAAAATAAAAAGACTAGAAGGACATGTTTTCCATCACATGAATCAAACAAGATAGACAATAATGGATTAGAAAAATTATGAACAATCTGAAAGCAATGTATTGCAAATGAAATAGAAGTTCCAACTAGACTCTAAGATGGGATACAAATTAAAAGAGTTGGCTTTGTTTAAACAATGGAAGCAAATCAAAAGGGAAACCCAAGAGTTTTTTAAAAACAAATAAACTCTCTCACAAAAGTACCAGTAACACTAAAATCATGAGGGAATGATATTATATAATCCAAATCATACCCACAAAAACAAGAAGTGATTTTAATCAGATAAACAAATGGCACACAAAAGAAAAATATTTCAAATGACTTTGAAAAACGTCGGATAAATGACTGCTAGGACATATCTGGGAAATATCTAGACGGATACAAGCAAATATAGAAACATGTATGGGTTATATTTGAAGGATTCCCCTTCAAAAAAAACAATCCAGTGCATGGTCATGCCTTGTTAGGTACCATAGAGCGACCAATTGCAAATTTCAGAGGACTAGAGAGCGACCACTAAGCATTGGTCGCACTATGTAGTGCATTTATTGGGACGCACGTACCCAATAATGAGGCCACTCGCGACCAAAACGGATGGGGTCGCTCTATGTGTACAGGAAACCAACAACCGCAATCGTACAAGTGAAAAAAACAATAGATCTGAGGAAGATATATGAGATATGGGACTGAAAAAATTTCAAATGGCCTAAGAAAAGACTGACTGGCAGATCAAAAACAAAGAATGTGGCTTACAACAAGCAAAGATATTGGAAAAACAGTTCAAAGAAAATGAGGAAGAAACTAACTAAACAGTAGTGGCATTCTCCAATATGGTTTCCAATCTATTGTAGAATAATTAGACCCTGTACGAGTTACCTCCCTTAGGCTCTCCCTAGACCTAAGACATAATAAAGATACAGATGGTGGACCTTCCTAAATCTAAATCATACATGGAAATTATCTATAAGTGAATGGGATGAAAGGGCTTACCTGGTCATCTGATGGTTGTCCTTGCACACTTCTTTGTTTTTTTCTTTCTCGAAGATGTCCTTCTCTCTTGTCAACGTGAATCTAGACACATGAAGACACAAACAAACTCCTTTCACAAGATTAAATGTATCATGTATAGATTTATAAGAGATCTAATGATATAACATGAAAATCCTAATTCTCTCCAAATATTATGATAATCATATACAACCAAATAAGGGGGAATGTCACATGCATGTTCTATTGATAAAATGAAAAAGTTTACAACTTACAATCTGATAGCCTGATATCCCAACTCTTGTCCAAGCTCTGTGATTAATCTGACAAAATAATCTTACTTTCTTTTTTCCGCCTTCTTTTTCCCATGAGATACCCTCAATATATAGGATAATAGAGATAATATCAAATGTTAATCTATATAGGATCTATATTCCCAAGATAACAAGCTTCTCGAGATCAAACCACAAAAAATATGAGGTTTAATCTTATCTCATGGAAAATAATCCTAAATA
>JZKD02S2076731.1:23769-50831 GCA_000966675.3 Picea glauca | reverse complement strand
TACCCTGTCGGAAGTTATGACAACCTGTATACCAAATGGACCGCACTGCGGCAAGAAAGAGACCAAGCAATGCCAGATTTCACAAATATCTTCCATACCTTATGCACCAAGTTGGGTATCAAATATTCGAAGAGACATCTGGTGCTCAAGTATCGTGGTTCTCTACATAGATACATCTAGACCGAAATGGAATTTCTAGACATTTCATCCTTGGGCACGATCTACCGATATGCTATCAAAATTGAGTAGAAGCTAAAACAAAAGATGCGACAATTTGGGCTTGGGAACCCCTCACAACAAAAGCCAAGAAAGGGCGGCCCCAACCCATCAAAAAAAGGACAGAGCAAAGATGGATAGTATCAGGACAACTAGTTCAAGCCACAAGCAAAGAAGGACACCGAAAAGACAAAGAAAGATACCGGGAAGTGCCGCGACTTCCATAAGAGCCCTTGGCATAACACTGTTGATTCTTTCTCAAAGAAGTCACTGGTGGCCGAAGTGAAAGCCTCTGAATCAGATGCAGATTATGAATTTGAGCCAGAAACAGAAAGGGGAAGATGGATCATTGACGTGGAACCCAGTGCCACCGTTGCTACCACCAAGCTCCAGCCTGGTGAACCAAACGAGCTAGAAGAAGGAGAGCGCCTCTTCCATTCATAGATGTGGGTAAAAGGCACCTCGTTGCACTTCATTGTTGATAGTGGTAGACAGAAGAACCTCATCTCAGCAGAGGTCGTCAAGTGGCTGGCCCTGCCAACAATGCCACACCCACAACTATACACCATTGGATGACTCCACCAAGGAAGTGATCTCCACGTCAACCAACAATGTTGATTGTCGTACGATATCAAGCCCTTCAAAGACGAGGTATTGTGTGAAGTTTCTCCTCTCAAAGTTTTTGATGTTCTTTTGGGCCAACCTTATTTATGGAAAAGTCATGCTGTATATGAGTCTAGGCCTCATAGTGTTATTATTACTTTGAACAGGAAATTGTACAGGATACCTGAGGCAGTCCCACCTAGTGTTATTTCCTTGATCTCTGCTAAGCAATGTAGGAAGGTCATCTCTCATATGGGGAAGTTTGTCTTCTTCGTGATTTGCTCTCAGAATAAGCAAAAGATCACAGCCACATCCAGGGTCTTTGCGACCGACCTCTCCACACAACAGAAGCAAGTAGATAAGATCATGGAAGAATACTTGGATATCTTCTCCTCACCTACAGGGTTACCTCTACACTGCCAAGTCAAGCACCCCATCGATCTGACCCTCGACACATTTCTATCCAATGGGCCAATCTATCGTCACTCTTTGTTAGAAAATGAGGAGATCAAGCAACATATCCAAGAACTGCTCCACAAGGGGCACATCCTCCCCAGATCATCACCTTGTGGGAGCCCAATCATGCTGGTACAGAAGAAAGATGGAACCTGGTGACTCTGTATTGATTACCGGGCTCTGAATAAAATCACAGTCAGAAACCAATACCTGATTCCCCGAATTGATGATCGCCTTGATCAACTCATGGGGGCCAAATAGTTCAGTAAGATTGATTTGAAGTCTGGATACCACTAGGTCCCGATAGAACATACATATGTATGGAAGACCACCTTCAAGTCAAAGGAAGGCCTTTTTGAATGGTTGGTCATGCCCTTTGGTTTGATAAATTCTCCAGCCACTTTCATGAGGATGATGGACGATATCCTGCAACCATTCACCAATACTTTTGTAGTGGTGTATCTAGATGACATTCTAATTTACAACAAGACTTGGGTTGAACACTTGTAGAATATTCAGCAGGTTCTACACACCCTGCGACAGCACAATCTATACGCCAACTTGGAAAAATGATCCTTCGGCATGGACAAGGTCCATTACCTGGGATACATCATTGATCAACATGGTGTACATGTGGATCCAACCAAGATCCAAGTCATCCGTGCCTGGCCAGCCCCAACAACACTCACTGAGATTCAAAGATTCTTGGGCCTTGCCAATTTCTACCGCAGGTTCGTGTTAGGTTTCTCTCATATTGCATGGGCCCTCAGTCAAATAAACAGGGGTGGTGGTAAGGCGAAATTTGTGTGGGGTCGGTCCCAATAACAAGAGTTCGATGATTTGAAGCAGTGCTTGTGCTCAACCCCAGTACTTTCACTACTAGACCTGCAACATCCTTTTGAGATCGAGACAGATGCTTTAGACTATGCTATGGGTGTCGTTCTCACTCAGCACGCGCCCCCCCCGTGGCCTATCATAGTGAGACACTGTCATATACTGTCTGTAAGTACCCTACTTACGACAAAGAAATGTACTCCATTGTGCAAGCATGCCGCCAGTGGAGACATTACATTCTTGGAAAGGAGACAGTCATCCACACTGATCAAAAGCCACTGCAGTTCATGCAAACACAGGGAAAATTGCAGAATGACTGCCATCAAAAGTGGTCCACATACTTGTAGAAATTCCACCTCAACATCAAGTACAAAATAGGAAGCACCAATCACACAATTCATTGCCTCAGTAGATGGCCAGTCCCGACACTCACCACGGTGCTAGAATTTTTTGGCCATGAGACATATGGATGGCCCCAACTCTATGAGACAGACCCTAACTTTGCCACCACCTACCAAATGTTGGGTGCAAATGCAATTGTTGATAATTTCCATCTTTAGTATGGGTTGTTTTGTCGTATGGGCCATATCTGTGTTCCATCAAGTGAGCAAGCGAAGCTGATCTGGGAAGCCCACTACAGTTAGGTGACATGACAATTTGGTGTTGAAAAGAAAGTGGTGATGCTACAGAAACATTTATACTGGTCGAAACTTTGATTGGAGGTCAGCAAGAATATCAGGTCCTGCACTGCCTCCGCTATTGCCAAACCGACCACTAAGAAATAGGGCCTGTACACCCCTCTTCCTACTCCTGACAGGCCATGGGAATCCATCTCAATGGACTACATGTCGGGCCTCCCATCCACCAAGCGGGGAAATGACTGTGTTTTTGTGGTTGTTGATCGCTTTTCTAAGATGGCGATTATGGTTGCCTGCAAGAAGAGAATCACAGTAGAGGCCACTGCCAAGCTCTTCTTTGAATGAGTCTGGGTACATTTTGGAATCCCACAAACCATTGTCTTAGATCAGGATAGTCGATTTCTCAGCACATTCTAGTCGAGCCTCTGGTCACTGCTGGGAAATAAGCTCACCAAATCCATGACTTTCCACCCCTAGAAAGATGGACAAAATGAGGTTGTAAATCGAATGATTGTGCATATCCTTCACATGCATAATTCAAAGAACCCTCACACATGGGATGAAAGACTTCCCTATGTCCAACATAGGGAAGCTACAACCGAGCCTTGCATAGCTCAACCGACCACAACCCCTTTCAAGTGTGGTTGGGATTCCAACCATTGGGACCCATAGATGTTGCACTTCCCCTTGCGGTCACCTAGACCGACTCATCTCCTGCTCCAACTACAACGATAAATCCACCTGGTTCATTGAGTGGATCTAACACATCCACCAATAGGTTCAGGATATCCTACAAAAGTCTAATGACAAGTACAAACAATGCCATGATCAACATTGGGTGCCGCATAAGTTTCAGGTGGGCGAAAAAGTTTGGTTGTACTTGTAGAAGGAATGCCTAATAGGAATCCATCAAAAGCTTTGCCCACTTTGTTATGGGTCGTACGCTATCACCAAGGCCATCGGGGATAATTATTTTGAGCTCAACATTCATCCTTTCCTTGGTATGCACCCAGTGTTCAATGTGGATCTCCTTCACCCTTATTTCCCACCATTATTGGACAACTCAAAAGTAGAAGAAAAACTGACACCAACAGAGCTCAACCTTGACTGCCTACAACAGGCATCTAATGATCAGATTGTGGACAAATAGATCAAGGGCACTTGACAACAAAGGTTCTAGCTTTATCAAGTCGTCAAAGTAGGGCAACTCTTGCACCAAGGCAAGTGGCTCACTCGGGGCCAAATTCAACAAAAAATTCCTCATTTGATGGGGGAAATCAACAAAATGGAGACCATTGCTTCCTAAGGAGGGATGATTGATCGATATGGATATTGGTGGCCAAACACCTTTTCCAACTGGCTCAAAACAATTTTCTGACAATTTTGGCAATTTACTATTTTTAACAGTTTTAACTTCTGAGGCCATTTTGAGGGCCTAAATGAAGGTTTTTCATGATATATATCCTTAGTGATGGCCAAAGGCATGATTGATTCCCCAAAATGAATCTCCTCGATGATACCTTTCTAACGGTCTATCACATGCCTAAAACAAAGATCGTATGCAAAAGTTACGACCCCAGGAAGTTGATGTACTAACTTACCCAAACAGGGCCCACATGACTTTTGGCGCTTCATCTCCTGGGGTTAGGTTTTTGGATGTCTAGGGTTTTTGGCATTCTTTCTTATTATAAAAATGCCTTCAGATCCTCATTGTAACCTTCTTATTGTGAATGCACACTGTCGTCTCATCTCCTCTTAGAGATAAGACGCCACCATTCCAACAAGCTTGTTTCCACTGCATTTTACAGTTTCAACTTATTTCATTATTGAATAGAAAACTAGTTTTACTGTATCTCTATTATTTTGTGTTAAGAACCTGTTAATAATATGTATTCATTTCATTCTTCTCATAAAATACGGATCAAATTCTTCACCAACTAAGTATCCCATATGCAGTTTGGTTTTCATAATCCTCATCTCGCGCAGTTGTTCTGTACAACTGGTTAATTTCCTCTAGGTCTAAGAAAGTAGAATCTACAAACCTTTCCCCTTCCGATGGGTCTAATGGAACAATGACTCTTTATTATCCTTACTCGAAGGTCATCTTCCACACCTTTAAGTTGATTATGGCATAATTATCAAACGCCAAATCCAAGCCAACCAATGATGGATAAGTTGTTGTGTCATACACTATCTCGATTACTTCGAAGTCAGCTTTAGTCCGCACTCCATCCAGGTCTACTATCACTCCTTTTAGTCTTCTAGTTGGTAGAACTCTATGTTGGTTTGAGGGTTTCATTTGAACATGTGAATATCCTAATGTGGGTTCTCCATACATTTCCATGTCGTTTTAGGTAATACATTAACTTTGGATCCTAAATCCAGTATAATGTCTCCCATATTGAAATATCCAATGTTGATGTTCATCTTGAACTCCCTACTTTTTATCCTCCTTGTATGTAGGTGATTGGCTATTTTTTGTTCTAACTTTCCTTCTACCTCTACGCTACATATTTCTAGAATATTTCGTAATAATTTAACAGAAGATGGATCATTTATTAGTTTTACACATGATTTCACAAAGCCTTTAATCGTACTTACTTGTCCCAGGGGCTACATTTCTTTGGTGTGATCCAACAATGGAGGCATCTCATACTCTGGTACTTCCTTACTATGCTGTGCGGTTGATGTCGACACAATTTATGGCCTCAGGAATTCTTGTCTATCTTGCTTGAATATCTCCTTCTCGTTCTGCACATCAAACTGCTTCCTTGGTTTAACATTCTTCTTCACCCATTAGTGTTGTGCTGGTTCTTGTCATACTGTGTCGTTTCCTATTTTAGCTCCGCCTCGTGTAACTATTTTGATGTTTCTTCCTTCGTCCCTCGCTTCTGCTGAAATCCACTAAACATTCTAATTGTTCTGATTCCTCTTTTCCTGAATCTTCTTTAATAGCGTAGGGTATTCTTCTATGTCATGATCTAATGCACAACAATACATATAGGTTGTTGGTGGAAGTGGACATTCTCTTGCATAGTGTCCTCGTTGTTGAAAATTGTGACATACCTCTGGGACTCTAACTCTTCCAAAGCCTACTCTTTCTCTTCCTCCACCTTTGTAGCCAACTCGATCCCCTCACGACACGATATACTGAGGCGCCTGGTTATACTATGTAGTATTATAGTGTGGTTGTGAGGTATTATACTGCGGCTGCACAATGTTGTATGTTTGTTGCTCAGTGTTGTATTGGGTTGGTACTTGATTAAACTGGGGTGCGGCTTTCCCAGTCATCATTTCTTCCTGTACTTGATATGGATTTGATGTTCTTTCCCTCAACAACTCAGTGGTTCTACAATCTTTTATCATCATGGCATACTGACTTGCAAAAGTTGCAATACAAGATCTTCGGTACTGTCTAGTGCTTCTGCATCATTGGGCAGTGATATGGATCTTGACCCTATTTCTTACAGATCTCGCACCATAGTCCTCCTGTTGGTAGTGGATTTGGCATTCCTGCTGCCATGTACTGTGCGAATGTTGGACATTAGTTCTTGTGGTGTCCTTCTATCCTACATGTGGTGCACCAAATGACTTCTCTTTTGTCCTTTTTCTTGTTCTGGTTTAGCTGGAATGTTAGGTTCTTTAGATCCTCCTTCAACTCCTTGATGGTTGCATAAGTCTTCTGATATTGGTTCTATTCTAGTTCTAGGGATTCTTGCAGAGCCTCTACCTGCTTTTGAAACTTTTTTTTTCATAGTGGATATTTCAAGTGTGGTAAAAGTGAATTGATGAACATGTGCCTATGTTGCATATCTGTCATGACGTATTTTAACTTTCCCTTTAGTCGTTTGAATCTCTGGTCAATCTCTCATACAAATTCTCCTGGTTTCTGTTTGATCTCTATCATCTCATTCATGTATTAATCCTTTGAACTCAACTTCTGGAACTCATTTATCAACAACTTCTTGATATCTCCAATCATTTTGGTTGTCCTTGGTGGATTGTTTACAGCTAAACTCATTTACCAATATAGCGCATGATCTCTTAATGTGATGGATAACTGTGCAAGTTTAGTTTCCTCGTCTGTGATCTATTTTTCTTCCCAAATCTTTTCACAGATAAACAAGTGCTTCTATGGGTCCTCTGAAACTTCACCTTTGAATTATGGTAACCTGATGGTTGGATCATGTCTTACCATCTTGAATGTTGAAATACTACCTCCATGTGGTGTAGATACTTGACTATTTCATCTTGAACTGGCTCCCCCATTTGTTGTTCCTTGTGTAGATGTACTTCCTGCTGTCTTCCTTCTCCCGAAATTCAGTTATGTAAATGGTGGTGTTTTTCTCGGTGTATTAGTCACACATGGGTTTGTGGGTTCCACATTGACACTAATATGGATAGGAGTGTTTCCTTCTACTTCCGCTCTTGGACCTATCGTCTTCCTCTCATATGTCACATGTAGGATTTCCTCAATCTGCTCCACAACCCAGAGATCCTCTAACTCCTCTTCATCGCTTTCCAAGCCTTCCCTCACGGCTACATATCTCTTCTTGGTGTTCACCTTGTATTGGTAGGTTACTCCACTACGTGTCCTTCCAGCTATAGCCATGATCTACTTGATCTAGTCATCGTCCATCATAATTGGGTCCAAGACATCCTCATTATTTTCTTTATCCCCTTCTCCTTCCATTTCTGTTTTTCCTGTCAGTGCTTCCCCCCTTTCCCCATGCATGCAGGGAAGTTTAGTTGTTTGACTCCATTGTCATTACACCTTTTTTATATAGCAATACCTTAATGGAAGTATATAGTGATATGATATACCTACCTCGAGGTACCTTCAAGAATTGTTGTTCAGATGCGTTGTACAACTTTGTTGTATCTACTGTGAACTCTGTGATAAATCCGACAACAATGCTTTCTAACCAAAAATCTACTATGTGCGTAAACTTATTATCAAATCGTTGTAGTTGCATCTCTTCAGAATTCCATTCTATCTGTCTAATCTGTTTCATAGGATTTTTGTCTTTAAATCTTTTGATCCACTCCTGCAATATGTGTGGGAACTCATAGAAAAATACTTCATGCAAGCCGGTGAATACATACTTGTCCAGATATTTATGCGGTGTTAGCTTCGAGTTTCTATTATCTTTCTGCACAAACTCTAGCTCCTTTTTCTTCAACCAGATTTCTATCTCTTCCTTCGTAGGATTCCATGGTCTCAACTTCCCCTTTTAGTTTTGCATTCTCTTTCCTTCTTTTCGTCTGATCCTGTATGATTTTGACATGTCTTCCACATATCTCATATGTTCAATCCCATTTCCTTCCAATCACCCAACAAAATAACAATTTGTTGGTTTTATTTCCCTTCATCTATCTACTTTTATCGGTTCTTGAGGGATTCTGATTGTTATTGACCATTACAGATTGACCTTGGTTCATACTAAGAAGATTTCCAACAAAATCCCTTAAATACTATCGACCCCTATGGTAACCCAGAAGGCGACCCAATACACGGAGTACACTGCACAGTCTCACCTGAGATATCTCTATGGGTGGCTGCAATACTCAGGTGTTTGCAACCTGGGATTGATCGAGATATGTGTTTGTACATCGTAACCTTTATTTAATCATTTAACATCTAGTTATAATAGTCATTCTATGCATGCATGTAAAATATTGGATCTACTTAACTACTCATTCATTCAACATTCATCAACTAATCAGACACAAATATACATTCATCCGGTCGCATAAAACAATGTTAGCATGGTTCACCCCCTCTTGGGCTATGTCCACAAATATCTGGCTCTCGGGATTTTATTATTGTTTAGAAATATCCACGCTGCACGTGGTTACAGTCTTAGTCCCTCCTCTTTCCACTGGCTCTTCGATCCCTGCGAGGCTGACTAGATCACACCAGGATCCTCAGCCTGTGATCTAACCCTTGGGATCAAGTCCCTCATCCCTTCTCTAGCTCACCATTTTAATGACTTATACAGTCCTTATAATTCTCTCTCCCTCCCTCTCTCTCTCTCTCTTTCCAGATATCTAGCTCTATGTATATATCTCTCCTCTCTATATCCTAAGTGCCACTTATCTATATCTTTGGCTCATTAGCCATTAAAATGTGTTACAAAAACCTTAACCCTATAATTGTTAGGTCTTCCATGCATGCGCACGTGCTACTTTTCCTTCCAATTGTCTCTTTCCTCTTGCATGCTTCTCTTACAAAAATATCCCTTATTCATGATTCGGCCTACATCCAACAAGTGCACACTTGACGCCATAACAGTGGTTGAATTTAGAAAAAATGGAGCACCTTTGAATTGGTATAGGTACCTTCTCATGGAAATGTTGCAGGCCTGCACCAATGTGCATGACTGGGCCATGCACTTCATATATGGCTACTTCGTATATGGCAATGTGGAAGTGGAAAACACCTCAGGGTTGAGGCCTCTCCCACCCTCTTGATAGTCATATTTCCAAGATCTTCGACCTCTGTCACAGTTGCATTGATACCGCTCACTCAAAAGACCATGATGCTACCTTTATGCAGTGTCACACTGACCTTATTTTATCTACACAATGGGTGAGGATTCTGTAGGCACTGCTCAACCGACACACCCACAACATCTGGTTCAACATGAATCAAGGCTTTACTTTTGTGAGGCCTTTAGGTATGGCTCCATCCATATTTCACACTCCTCCTCTAACTTTTTATCTGGATGAGGAAATTATGTATATGGAGTTAACTACATGGCTTGGGGTTACCATAGAAGAGAAGAGATCAGGCGTCTCCTATGTGATGCTCATGATATCAAAATAACCAACTCCATTACATACCATGGGAGAAATACCAAGAACAACCACATCAAAGAGAGAGTGGACACCCCAAACATCAGATGATGAATAGGAAGAAGGAGAAGAGGAGAGAATACCCAAGTCAGTTCCACTCCCATTCCCTTCAATTCTAGATAATGCCACTATTTCTGGTAAGTAGCTCCACAAAGCCTTTGCCACTTATTTTCCACTTAAGAAACTATGCACTGAATCTCCATCCAAATACACCATTCTCCCCCACATCACAAATTACACTTTGATATCTTCCCTTCCTCATATTCACACAACCATCCCTATTCCCTTTTCCATTCCCATCATCACTATTATCGACGACCCACCCACCAAGACCTAGTCCACTCCCATCATTGAGGACTGCACTAACCAACCACCAAGCTCAACCACAGATTCCCCATCTTCCACTCCATCATCCCCTCATGATACTCATATTGACACTATTGAACCCACATCTACTACCCCTTTCACAACGAATCCAAGAACCACAATCCCCATTCCATCCACCTTCCCCAACGATTGATAGGTCCCTATTCCACTTAACACCCTATTTGAGAATAACCCCAATCCTGAACCAACTAAGGTACCATAGGTGTAGGAGAAAATGGGTCTATATCCTCACATTGACATGATGGACACCCAGGAGGACACTCACTCTATTCACAGTACAAGTTTAGTTAAAGAACAAATTGAGTTGTTGCTGCAAGATCCACAACAATGTCATGGAATATTGGAATTGTGCTTAGAGAAAGCTGACGTCATCAGGACAATTCATCCACATGTCCAGGATAGGCTCCCCCAAAACCTCCACACTACTTCTCCTGGTCCTAATAGTGCTGACACCCCTAGTTTGTTTGAGCGATCTGTCACCAGTGGCTAACCACTGGAGTCAAGGTTTCCCATGGATGCATCCCTCACTAGTGGAGAGGTCGTGGCTTGGTCCACTCCATAGATCATCCATCTCAGCTGATCCTCCACTGATAAAATTGAGTAGAGGATTTCTTCAATCAATTGAATAAACTAGGAGCTCACACAACAAATGGAGTAGCTACGCCAAGACAATGTTGTAGCATCCTTTGTCAGTGAGAATGAGCATGGGTTATGAAAACAGTCTGAGTCCATTGTTGCGACAATTTTTGACAAGTTTCTCCAAGTTTGGCCTACCTTCAGACATGTTTCTCATGATCTCCTTAAGGATATCACCACAGTTGCGCCTCCACAACGACTTGAGATCATTGATGATCCCTGGTCACAACTGGATGTGAGGATCGATATCCTTCGACAAGATATGGATGCAATCAAGTTGAAGGAAAACGAGAAGCCCTAGGAGGTGATGCAGAAGGTCACATAGGCAGGTCTTGGAGGGAAATCTCATCCAATCCTCTCATCATTCCTGTGCAGATGAATTCCGCCAACTCTTTGCAATGGTAAATGACTAGGCTGGCTTGCTAGAATGATAAAGTAAGCTAGTCGAGGAGTTTCACACTCAACTCAACCAAATGAATGTAGAATCCCAAGACATCATTGACTTGGTTGAGTAGGAAACAAAATTTGCAAAGATCCAAGTTGTGGACGAAAGACTGGATGCTTTGGATGAGTCTACTCGGGAAACCAAGAAAGAGTTTAGAGAGTTTTGTCCTGAAGTGCAAGCTGAGTATGTCTAGATGCAACAAATTGATTCAGTTACAAACACTGAATGGACTACACTATTAGCTACTAGGCCCAAGGATCCCAATGTGATAATAACACATGATTTTTTTTATGTGCACCTTGACTTTAGCAAGAAAATGGCATAATTATGTGGAGCACTATGATATATTCCAAATTGTACTGAAGTTGGGCCCTCAATTTTCATAAGGCCATGGGGAGAAAGAATAAGGTTGACTTGGAATGAGTCAACGATTGTGGTTGGGGCATATTGGGCCCTCCGTTTTCTATAAATGTCTATTTTTGGGAAATGCCAAAGTTTTGAGGAAAGCGCTGCATGATCAACTGGAGAAGGGATGGTAGTGGAAATTAGTTAGAAGAGATAAAAGATAACTAAAAGTGTAACAACAACATAGACATAAAAAATCACCATGTTCCAGTTGGACAAGAAGTTTAGAAAGTGACAAAAGCACTGGATGCCAGCGGAAAAAGGCCAGAAAATTAGTGGAATAAGAATTCCAAGACATGGCTAGGAGAAAGGTATAAAGAGGAAGGTAGTGCGATGAGGTACAAGGTTGATTGGTTGGTTAGTTCAAAGGAAAGTGTTTTAGAGTTGATTAATGAGTGGATAGGAGAGATACTCTGGTTTTTCTATTGTTCGGGTTGGGATCAAGTTATTACTTTCATGATATTATTGTAATGGGTTTTGTTGATGTTATTGTGCTTGTGAAATAGGGTAGAGTCTGTAATGGGTATCTAGGAATAGATTCCAATGCATAAGCCATTGTATGAGATATGTACTCATTGTATGAAAATTTTGAGATGCTGATAATATAATGGATTATTTGGCCCCTAAAATTCTATTATACTATGTATGAATCGATGGTTTATATGTTGCACAATTGCTTTTGTCATGTGTATTTAGCATTCAGGTACTATCTATGAATGTATTTGCATATTGATTTATGAATATGAACATGGTAATGTCAAATTCAACGACGCATTCTCCTTAAATCACTTCATCACAAATGTCCCCGCTGCACTTTGGGTGAGATCTCCTTTCCTTGCAGAAGGTTGAATATGCCAACACTCCTAGACTACAACGATACCCTTTGTTGGTAACCTTTGAGAACCATGGTCTCAATTTTTCTCCAGAAATCATTAGAAAAGTTGTGCATCCATCTATACCTTTGTTTATGCAATTGGAAACCTAAAATCTTTTGTTGTGGAAAAAGATAAAAAAAATTGTCTTGTAGGACAAAGAGGTCAAATTTTTCCTTGGTGAAAAATGTATGCTAGGCTACACTAAAATGCACCCTCGAGTCTCAAAACTGATTCAATTTGAGTGGTTCAAATTGTAAATGAGTTTTTAAGTCATTTTACTAAGCCTATATGTTTTTTTTCTTCAATCATAAAAGACTTTGTTGTGCAAAAATAGGCAAGAGATGCCTAGTAAAACCCTATAAATGGAGAACTTGTTTGTAAAAAGTAAGTCAAGGTTTTATTATACAGTATATTAGAGTTGTGCAAGTTGTTGGGGGCATGGTTTATCATATTATAGCTATTCATGTTTTTAATTTTTCAATTGCATTTTTAAAAACAATTGTTGTGCAAAAGAGACAAGGTTTGCCTTATAAATTGGAAGGTCAAAACTTTACTAAGTGACAAAATTAAAATGCATGTCCAATCTTCCCTATAGCACCTAAAATTATTTTATAAGTTGTACAATGAATATATCTACATTTTGTATTTACCTATGTCATCTAAAGTGAAATTTAAGAATATGAGAGGTTGGTTTCAGACACCTAGATTTGGGGTTTCATGTAAATCTAAAGTCAAAACTTCCCTAGAGTAAAATGCATGCCCTTGTCTCAATTTTGACCCAAATTGAGTGGTTCAACTTAAAGAAGTTGTAATTTTTGAATTTACAGATTCACATAGCCTTAGGTTGGTAGTTCTAGACAAAACACTACCTGATGTGCATAAAGGATAAAAATTTCTTTGTAAAACCGAAGGGCCAATTTGTTAAAGTTGGATATAGGAAAGTTCACACCCAAATTTGGATAATCATCCATAATTAATATTTGAGTTGTAAATTGATGATTAAAATATTTTTAACATGTTTGTACAATTAGGGGTGCATTTACACTCCAATAAGGATGATTTTTGTTCACAAAGATTCATGACCTTTTGATGAATCAAAGGATGGTGGGTTATGAGAGAAATCAAGGTCAATGACTTATAACCAACCAATTATACATAGAAAATGACATAAAACTTAACAAAACATAATAAACCCATATAAAAAAATACTTCAAAGAGAATATATAATAGAAAATATGGAGTTTGTTCACCTCCAAATTGATTATTTCAAGTTGCTCGAGAGTAAAACCCTTTGCTGCAATAAAAGACCAATACATGTTTTATAGAATAAAGAGGTCAATATTAAAAGCTAAAAGGTTGTAGAAAAGTAGTACATCTTTCTATACCTTTTCTTGTGCAATTTGAAACTTAAAACCCTTTGTCGTGTAAAAAGACCAAAAATTGTGTTTTAGGAAATTTTTTGCATTGGTGTAAATTTTTCCTTAGTGCAAAATACATGCTAGGTTACACTAAAATGCATGCCCAAGATGTTGGGTATGTGTTATATCATTTGCACGAATAGTAGTGTCTGAGCGTATGTGTTGGGCGTGTAGTGCCCCCGAGAAAATTTTTCCTGCCTCGGAAAATGTGTCACATATTCTTCTACCTCGAAAAATGTGTCACATATTTTAGGTGGTTTTTCGGCACATGGTTTCTTTTCCTATGGTTTTCTATTTCTAGTTAAGGAATTAGGGTTGTTGACTAATCCAGGTCATTGGGTTAGGGTTTTGGATTCCGTTGGCTCCTATATGTATATTGTATTGTAAACAATGTATTACAATGAATGAATATAGAATATGTTGGTTTTCCCGGTTTGGGTTTCCAGGGGAAAAATCTCTGTGTAATGTTTGTATTTTCCATTGTATATTTTCTGTTCTTTTACTAAATATCTGTTTGCAGTAGATATTGTACAAGGTTAAAATCTACACAAGTCTCAAATCTCATTCAATTTGAGTGGTTCAAATTGTAAATGATTTTTAAGTCATTTTGCATAAGCCTATATAATCAGTTTTGCATTTTTCAGTCATAAAAGACTCTACTGTGAAAAAAAAAGGCAAGAGATGCCTAGTAAAACCCTAGAAATGCCCAAGTTGTTTGTAAAACATAAGCCACCATTTTATTATACTTTATATTTGAGTTTTGAAGGTTTTTGGGGTGTGGTGTTTCATATTAGGCTTATTCATGTTGTTAATTTTGCAATTGCAAGTTTAAAAAGGATTGTTGTGTAGAAGAGGCAAAGTTTTCCTTGTAATTTGGAAGGTTGAAACCGTACTAAGTGACCAAAATAAAATGCATGTCCAAGATTCTTTGTAGCTCCAATTTTTTTTTATAAGTTTTAATATGGAGTGAAATTCAAGAACATGATAGATTGCTTTCATGAACCTAGATTTGGGATTACATGTAAATCTGAAGTCAAAACCGCGTTAGAGTAAAATGCACGCCATAGTATCAATGTTGACCCAAATTGAGTGGTTCAACTTGAATAAGGTGTAATTTGTGATTTTACACCTGCATATAGACTTGTATTGGAAGTTTCAGACAAACAACTACCTGATGTGCATAAAGGCTAAATATTGTCTTGTAAAATTGAAGGGACAATTTGTTAAAGTTGGCTATAGGAAAGTGCACACCCAAAGTTGGATAAGCCTCCATAATTTATTATTTAAGTTGTGACTTGTTGATTACAATAGTTTTAACATTTTTGTACAATTAGGAGTGCATTTACACTCCAAAAAGGATTATTTATGTGCACAAAGATTCATGACCTTTTGATAAAATATATAATGAATAGGTCAATACTATAGAAAATATTACGAGCTACATGGTTGTAGAAAAGTTGTACATCTGTCTATACCAAAAACTATCTTGTAAAATGAATAGGTCAATATTATAGGAAATATTACAAGATACATGGTTGTAGAAAAGTTATACATTTGTTTATACCTTTTTTTGTGTAATTGGAAACGTAAAACCCTTGTTGTGCAAAAAGAACAAAAACTGTCTTGTAGGACGAAGAGGGAAATTGTTTGAATTGGTCTTATTAAAATGCATGCCAACTTAAGGGAAATGCATGCATAGTGGTGAAATTTTTATGATGAGCTAATGTATATATAGGAAATTGAGTAATTCATTCCGTAATATGAGATATTTGTTCCTTAAGAAGAAAATGCATGTTAACAAATCGAAATTGTGTGTTTTTTTTCATAAATACAGGGCATGCTGTAAAATGCACGCCCTTGAGTGAAAAATGCAAGCCTTGTGTTAGGATTTGCATGATAACTTCTTGAAATCATAATGTCAGGGTAAATTTATATCTTTAGATGACTTATGCACATTATGCACACTGTCCTTATGAAATTTCATGAAAATATGGCATTGAGCAAAATGCATGCCCTGTTAGGGAAAAAGACAAGTTGTACATATGTTGTTGTGTCCCAAGAATTTGGTGCAGGGTGAAATATGTATTTTGGTTTGGGGTTGCATGCATGAAGTAATATGTATTGTTACATATGCAAATCTGAAATTGTTTATAGTGATAGATGATAGATTAATGATTCCACAAGTGAAATATTGTGGTTGTGTACTATTGTTGTATATGAAGTTTGAACATACCTTGGAGTGAAAATTGCAAGCCTTGTTTTAGGATTTGCATTATATTTTTCTTAAATCATAATGTTAGGTAAAATTCATATCCTTCGATGAATTATGCACATTATGCACGTTGTCCTTATGAAATTTCATGGCATTGAGAAAAATGCATGCCCTATTATGGAAAATGCATGCTAGATATATGTTGTTGTATCCCTAGAATTTGGTGTAGGGTAAAATATAAATTTTGGTTTGGGGTTACATGCATGAACTAATATGTATTGTTACATATACAACTCCGAAATTATTTATAGTGATAGATGATAGATTAATGATCCCACAAGTGAAATATTATGGTTGTGGACTATTGTTGTATATGAACATACCCAGTAAGGTATTTTTGCAAGATTGCTTCCATATTAGGGTTTAAGACTATGTATGTATATAAATATGCAATCTTTGGAAATTATATATATATGGTAAGAAAATTACCATTGTAGAGAAAATTGGGAAAATGTTGCATTTGTAGCTTTTGTATGTATTGTAATTTTCATGCAAAATTATTGTTTTACAATCCATATTCATACTTGATACATATAGGTTTCATATTCATAAAAACAAAGATAAATCTATGCAATTACCATTTTTATATCAACATGTCAAGTACATGAAACTACTTGTGTTTTACTCAAACATCTTGCAAACAAGATGAGAAAGGTGGTGTATATGTGTATAACTCATTGTCAAGTAATTTTTAAAGCATTACATGCTTTGATATGTAACTATACACACTCATACATGTCAATAACTATACACACTCATACATGCCATTAATTGCATGTTGGTGCACAGTGGGTAGACCCAAGGTTAATCATCAAAACACTAACAAAACCCTTAGACATCGACCCTTTCAGCATCACCTACAAGAAAGTGAAGTCTCACCCTAGGCATCTAGAGGCACTGCAAGAACCAATGTTTTGTAGTGGTGAGGGGAAGTGGGGAATTCAACATGTCTTTATTTTGTGCGCCATTTTTATCACTTAATAGTTACTTATCATTCAACATTCCCTGTATGTGACATTACTTTACTTGACATTTATTCATTTACCAGTTACTTCAATGATCAACATTATAACAACATATATGAATAACACATTCAAAATACTAACTTTTCATCATCACTGTGCAATATCAATAACATATTCATAAAACATTCAACATATCTACACTATCCACAACACACACATAACATCACATAAAGAATCAATTTTTAACGTGGTTCACCCCAATCTAGGCTATGTCCACAACGACTACTTCTTATATTATTCATTTATAGTCATCTTACAATTGTGCACTACACTTACAAAAAGATACAATAGTAACCATTACTCAAACCTATGTAGCCATTCTGCTGTAGTGACAGCCTCATTCCTCATTCATACCTCAAAAAGATTCATCACAACTTATCCAAAATTCGACTCAACTTACCCCAAAAAGCACTAAGAAATTTTCATATGTCAAACCCTCTATACAACTTGACCCTTTACATATTTATACATTAAAATAGGGATAATCCCGTTACAAAATGTCCCAAAACCCCAATGGTCTATAATTTGTTTTTTCCTTCTGCACGCTGCTCTGTCACATTTCCTCCTATCACGCACTTTGACTCCTTAAAGTCTGCTCCCATCACATGCTCTAGTCCATCTTCTAAATCCCTTTTATTCTTTGACTTATTATGGCACAAATCCTAAAAATGAACCAAACTTATCCAAAACACCTATCCAATAGTCCCCTAACACTCACTTGTGGCTCGTCCCGAGCTACTTAGGCCTTCTTCCAATTCACCATGAACTTTTTGAATTTCTACTTTGCTGTCGTGGCCTGCACCATTACCTATATCTCTTTCTACAAAATTGTATCGACTATTTTGGCAGTAACCCAAGCCTGCATCTTCTCTACACTTTCTTCTACTACTTGTTTGATTATACCTCGAGTGGTTTCAAAGGCCACTGTCACCATATATGATTCTTCTTGAAGTACCTCAATCTTTTTCACGCGAGCCTACTACTCTGCCCTTAGTTGATTCATTTTTGAATATAGCTTCCTATTCTCATCCATTGTTGTTACCACCTCTACTAGCAATAAGGTGCCCATTACTTCTTTGAACTTCTACACCTTTTCCCACACAACCTAGATCTTTTGGATGATCTATTGTTTCTCCCTATATTTAGTTATTTTCATCCAGATTCCCATGGTTTCTACATAGAGCTGAGAAAATTCTACCTCTAGATTATTTATTCTCTCCAAAACTGTGGTCACTGTTTGTTCCCTTTTCTCCATTTATTCTAGCAGAGTACTCAGTGTCATGTGTGCTTCTAAGTCAACTATATGTGCATGGAATCCCTGGATAACTTCACTTGTCTTCGTTACTTGTTCTTCAACCGGGGCCTCCATCTCTCTCTGAGCCTATGGGAGTTCTTGGTATACCTTATCAAATTCTTGTTGCATCCTTTCAGCCTTCCACGTGGCCTCATCCCACTCATTCTTGACTTTGTTGTACTCCATCTCCAAGGCTACATTCTCTTTCGTAACCTTAACCAACTCGCTAGATGTATTTTCTGTGCATGAGTTCATCTCTTATGTCACACTCATCTATAATTATTGCAATACATTTGTCGGTAGTTGAGATAAGACTAAGTCAATGTGACCTAGTTCCCTTACCTGTTCCTGCATCTCTATTTTTGGGAACTCTACTTCCCCTATCGCTAACTTCATCAATCTATGTTCACCTGCTACTACTAAAGACTGAGATATTGTTGGCCCTGCCTCCCCATTATTTGTAGTACTTGTATTCTGTTTATCCTCTGTCTATCGCACTAGTGTGATTCTTTCTTCTTCTATCAATTGGTGCACCTCAACCATCTTCCTGCATTCGTCTTTTCATTTATTCTTACTAGTGTGTCACATGCTAAAAATAATCATCTGTGAATACTTTAACTTGATTTTCAAAATTTTCCAAGTCTTCCTCTATCAAGGCTTGGATGGCCACTTCCTTGACGACTTTCTGATTTGTTCATCGTGGTACAAATATACTTGTCTTTGGTTCTTTCTACTTCTTTTCTATGGGCTCTCATGTCTTCTGGGTGGTTTTTTCTGTGCCATGTCCTCTTTTCTGTTCAACTTCTTCTTCTTCTTCTTCTTCATTGATCTCTTGTACTTTCGGGTTTTGTCTTTTTGAGGGCCCTATTTCTGCTGGTGTAATATTCCACTCATCATCCCAATCTACCATGATATGTCTCGTCTCATCCTCAATTAATATATACTATGTGGGAAACCATTGCTAATCTGGGTCCCTTTTCACTTGTACATACATATGGTGGCTCCCTTCCTTATACACATACACCACCTGTGGGGGTATGCATGGTTTCCTCTCGATGTTTCCCCTAATAGTTTCCTTATAAATGTAAAAGGAAACATTGTTGTCCATCTGTCCTTATAAGTGTGCCACAAATTTTGATATCATGCAACTAGACATGTCTTATCCTTGACTCCCCAAAACTGTGTGTCATTTGGCTCCCTCCATGCTGATAGCACAATTAAAATGAGTAACCATACATAGTGGAAATCAATACCTTTATCCTCTGCCTCTTCATAATCAGTTAGGAACTGGTTTAGTAACAACATCGCCTAGTTCATCTGGACGCCCTTGACACATATTTCCTCTATCTCTATGATTGTTGTTGGGACTTGTTCTTTTCTACACTTCCTTAACATTTTACAACCGAGTTCTTGCGTTGTAAACCTTACCGTCGGGTCTTATATACTTGCGACATATAATCCGCGTTGTTCTTAGAATGTATGAGACTTCTCCTTCGTGATCTCAAATAGAGTCTTTTCATTATTCTTGTCAACAAACAACAATGAGGGGTCCTCCCCTTATGATGGTAGACCAATAATGTGCATTATCATGTCTGTATCAATGGAAACTAGTCTGTCGAACCATAAGTAGCCCCCATGCACACAACTCAACAACATTTTTATGTAGACATTAATTTCTTGGCTCCTCCCAAAGTGAGGTATGTCGAAGAGGTTTAGAATACCTACTTTTTACAACCTCATAGTCCAAATCTATGGTTCTATGACTATCATTTGTGTTTCATAACTAATATATTTCTTCAATTAATTTCTTGGCACTAACTCTGGAAATTTATTCTCATCTTGAATGCCATGGTCGACATACTTTAAAGCGGGTATTAGGCTTAACATGTCCCCTTCCACAATCACTCCTTCTGGAATCTCTGGCTCCACGATTGGATACTTTGCATCTTTCTATAAGTTTACTAATTTACATATGACTTTCTTGGTGATATATAGTCCTTATGGAATCTCGATGCTGAGGAGGATGACTCCGTTGTCTCTTCAATTACATGTGTCATTGCTAGTTGATTGCGTTGTTTATTTGGTACTGTAGTTGAAGCCGTTGCTGCCTTGGGTGGTTCCATCTTCCACTGCAACTTTTATCTACATACAACTATGCTCTACAACTCGGCTCTGAAACTTGACTCTACAAATCGACTCTAAAACTTGACTCTCTATGCAAATTGTAACTGAAAATAACCTTCCTCGTCGACCCTGCGCTTTCTTTTATACCACATTTCCAACTGTTAGATTTACTTCGCACATAAAATTGTTGTCTAATCCATTAGTTCTTTGCATTCATTACCTATCGTCATGCTTCATTAAATCCATATCTTCAAAAAATTATCTGTTAGATTCTACGACCTGTCAAGATCTTCTTGACAATCTTCATTTATGGTTACGGGGCACCACTACTTTGCCATCATGATAAATATTTATTGCACATCCCGTGATGGATTGTATTAAATTCTCTTAACTATTATCTACACGATATCTTCTCTCTGCGTGATCTCTTCTCCTTGCATAAATTTGCTTCCTTCATATGTGYACTCTTCTGCCTACTTCTTTCTCATTTGCAACATTTTCCAGATTTTCCTTTTTACCTACTAATATTCAACTTTCTTCTTCTTCCCTRAACYATTTTCTTGTTTTTTCTTTCTTTTTCTACCTTTTCTTTMTATAGTACACTATGATACAAGTTCTATAGCCTATGCAATTCACYTAGTGCATGAAAGGACGACCATCCCTGTATAGTTTCAATCGAATCCCATTCACTAGTCTTTCCATGACTTCTCCATCCAACTGTTCTAGCTACACAACACATGCTTCTATCACATATATGATCATGTATGACCCTATCTAGTGTGTTCTAAACTTTCCAGGGTGATGTAAGAACTTACTGTCGTAGAGAAGTACTAAATCTCACGTCTATAACTTTGTTTGCTTGATGTATATGTCATGCCATGATTTATCACATGTCTTTCGTACTTGTTGATGAACCATACAACAAATCGGTCTTCCTATAATATCAATAACTGTGATAGTATTTATTCTATTGCACCAGAATCCCTAAGGTATGCCATCACGACAATGCATAGACTCAGTACAAGAAATTCCATGGGCATGACCGCTTCTTGACCATATGTTAATCTAAAGGGTGTCTGACCTGTCAACTTCTTGCATGTAGTTCTATAATCCCATAAAACTACATGGATTCTTAATTCCTAGTCATCAAGTCCCACATTACATACCTTTGTCACTGCATTCTATAGTATCTTATTGAAGGCATCCACATTTCCATTTACTTGAGGGTTATATAGAGTGCTCTTTCAATGCTGAATATGGAGCTCTTCTATTAATTTTTCAATTGTCCTGTTCAAAAAGTGAGTCTCATGATTGATCATAAGTACTTTAGGACACCCAAGCCTTGTAACTGCGCTCTCAAATAAGAAACATGTAGCTATATCCATGCTGCAATCTGTATCTAATTTTTCTTCTACCCATATTGTCAAGTAGTCTTTCATGGTAATTATGTGCCTAGCTCCTATTCTCCTTGTTGGTGGATTAGTTTGTTTGATAAAATCCACTACTCATTTTTCAAATTCCTGCAAGGTGACTTGTGGATTCAAAGGCATCTCATCCCTTCACGATGGCCTTCCTACTCTCTAAAAAATATTGTAGTTATGACAATAGTCCTTAGCATCCTTATAGAGGGTGGGCCACCATATCCCTATGTACAACATCTTCTGAGCTATTATCTTTCCTGTGTAATGACCTTATGCAATTTCATCATGCGCCTATGCTAGTATCATTGATATTTAATGTTCTAATACACATTATCGCAATATCCCATCTACACCTAACTTATATAGATTCCTCGCAATCAACTGATAATCTATTTCTTTAACCAATAGCTTCTTCTTCTATGCTATTGTCATATCGGATGGAGTGATTCATGTACTAAAAAAATGGACAATTTTTGCAAAGTGGTCATCTACCATTTAAACTGAGAATAAATGTGCATTTGGTAAACTATCATCTAGGTTACCTACTTATTATCCTGTCAATATTCACAATAGATGGTCTATTCCTGCATTTAGTTTCCTTGGCTTCACAATAAATTCAAATTCATACTCTTGGAACAACAATAACCATCTATATATTCTCCCCCCAAACATTTTTCCTGTTCACGAGGTATATGAGCATAAACTGGTCTATATACATCTTGAAATGGGACCCCAACAAGTAGTTTATGAAATTATACAAGGCATAAACCATTTCCAAGCCTTCCCTTTCTATTGTCATGTAATTCTCCTCAACAATCGACAACTTCCTAATAGCAAATGAAATTGGATGGTCTAACTCTCCTTCTCCTAGCTAGGCTAACACTGTGTCGAGCACTATTGTCGAGCACTAACTCTCTCTTCCAATTTCCATCGGAGTTGTAAGACTCACATAACCTTTAATAAATTTCCTATAATATCCTGTAGGACCCAAAGTTGTTTTCAATTGTCTTACTGATGTAGGTGGTGGCAAGTTAACAATCACCACTATCTTGGCAGGATCAACCAACAAAGCTTGTTTTAATACCACATGACCTAACAATATCTCAAATCGTGCGCAAAAAATACACTTCTTCAAATTTAATGATAACTGATATTGTCTACATCTATTAAGCATCAACCACAAAATTTCTATGTTGTATTTAAATAAGCTAAACACAATCCAATCATCTAATTATACTTCAAGAAACTTATGAATAAATTCCTTAAAGGCTGTAACAACTACTCTAGAAAACACAACCGGTACATTCTTTAACCCAAACGAAATCACTGCGTACTGGTAGCTTCCCCATTCTGTCACACATGTTGTCTTATGTATATATTCTAGTGCAATCTTAATCTGATGGTATCCTGAAAATCCATCAGTGAATGAGTAGGCCTCTTTCCCTCCTACATTTTCTAACACTTCATCTATAAAGGGGGTCAGAAAAGGGTCATGTAAACAGAAATTGTTTAATTTCCTTAGGTCTACACAAATTCTAATACCCCCTGTTTTCTTATCTCAAATTACCATTGGTATTATCCATTAGGACTTTGCGACGAGATCAATGATACCAACTTCTATCATTCTGTCAAKCTCTACTTTCACTTTTTCCTTGTACTYCAGATTCAATATATAAGGTCTCTGTCTTACTGGCTTAGTGTTTGGTTTTAAAGTGATCTTCATTTTCCCTAATTCCCCAACTATCCCCTTCATCTWTGGAAATGTTGTCAAAATGAGTTCTTGATACTTGCGCAATAGGTCTGCAATATTTTGAACAATCAGATCGTTCCAATAGACACCGATATTCACGAACTTAGGTTTCTCTTCCATGMCAATATTCACTTTGCACACTCTTAATGGCTTCACATATGCATCATAGTCAAGTTTTGTACCTTCTATTGCATGCTCCCATTCAGTCTCTGGTACTTGCACATTTCTTGGATCTTCTTCCTCTTGATATTCTTCAGTAACATTGTAACATCCTAGTATTTCATGGACTATAGTAGATTCTTTATGTGTACTACATGCATGTATTATTTCTATATGATATTCTTCCATAAAAATATTACTTCTAATGATTTGCAGAGCTGCATCTAATAAGGGTGACTTAGCTTCGAAACTAAATGTTACCTTGAAATTCTGGTTGATATATTCCCAATCTGTTGTCCCTATGCATACTTATAGTTCTAGATACTATTTTTTGGGAACCATCTCAAGTGTATGTATGAACATGTGCGTCCATTCCTTATTTGGCACCCGTCCCCAAGTTTTCATACACCGCGCAACATGATCCATCAGACTGCTCATCCATGTATAATTTTGCATAATTTCTTCTGTTCCAAATATAATCTGCATCAATGTTTTACAGTGTTTCCAATCCCCTATTCCTTCCTTGTGTGTAGCCCACCATCTCCCTGGGGTTTCTCTCAGTGCAACATATAATGCCTACAATATTTGTTGTTCGGGTATCTACAACTCAAATTAATTTACAAAGGAACTTACATCATTTAATCCACCAAACCTTGGTGTATCACATACCCATGTTCTTATCTAGTGCAAAGAGTGAGTAATGCGAGCATGTCTTCTGGTCGATATTTCGTGCAATCTGTGATGTTGATGTTCAATTCCTTCCTCTAAATATGATGCACACGAGCTAATGCTTCTCCAACTAAGTGCACCATATACAATATAATTGACATAATCATCCATGTGCGTGGTCATATTATATAGGTTATCAATTTCTTTTCTCATAGGTTCCACACACCTTCTTGCTTCTAAGGGGTCTAATAGTGAAATGACCTTTAAGAATTCTTCTTCAAGTTAATAATCGCTTGGTTTTCAAAGGCCCAATTCAGTTTGAGCAATGATGGATACGACTAATTGTTATCCACTATCTTAATGACCTCAAAGTCGGCTACGCTGCGCACTCCATCTATGTTAACAGGTGCTCCTACCAATCTATCGATTGGTATTATCTTGTGTTGGTTTTCCAACCTCAAATTAAAATTTTCCCATCATTTATCCAGGAGGATCTTAGTGCCCACCCACCTTTTTCAATTGGATCAAAATAGTTTTTTGGCAACTTACTATTTTTAGCAGTTTTTTGGTTCCTGAACTTCCGGTGCAATTTTGAGGGCCTAAACGACATTTTTTCATGATCAGGCACCTCAATGATAGTAAAAGGCTATGATTGAGCCCCTTAAATGAATATCCTCGTCAATACCTTTCCAATGAGCTATCGTACACCCTAAATAAATATCGTATGCAAAAGTTACGACCTCTAGAAGTTGATGTACTAACATACCCCAATGGGGCCCACATGACTTTTGGCGCTTCCACTCATAGGGTAAGGTTTTTAGATGTCTAGGGTTTTGGAATTCATGTTTATTGTAAAAATTCTTTCAGATCCTCATTGTACTCAGCTTCTTGTGAATGATCGTAGTTGTCACATCTCGTCTCAAAGATAAGCTGCCACCATTCTAAAAAGCTTGTTTTCAGTTTAATTTTTATAGTTTTCAACATATTTCTTATTTAAGAGAAGTCAAGTTTTATTGTATCTCGATTATTTTTCACTTTTTATGTATGTTAATATTATAAATATATGGTTCATTTAATTCCTCTCATAAATATGTATCACTAGTATCATAGCGGTCTGGTTCGTGTCATTTTTTTAATGCATGTCCCTAACGTGGTTAGGGTATAGAGAGTTGTGTATTGAGCTTGTTTCTATTGAGTACAACTGCGCTCACACACCCAAGAAACAATCCATAGTGGGCTAAAATAAAGATGAAGAGACATGAGATCCTTTCAAAATGTGCTCGAGGAATCCCTTGAGCGACAGCGGAACGAGATGATGGACAACTTTGCACAAATCCTTCGATGACTGCCAACAAGAGACACATCCACCTCAAGCAGAGGCACCACCCCCTTCAAGGTACAAATAAATTTTGATATTCCTATATTTTAAGTTAAAATAGATGCAGATGTCGTAGATAAATGGTTAAACCTTCTAGAAGGGTATTGTTTTTTCCACAACTTTTCCGATAGATAAAAGATCACATTTGTGCTCCTTAAGGTCGTCCCCCATGTCAAAGATTAGTGGGGGACTTTCTGTGAGAAAAATGAAATAGAGGGATCCATATTATTTGTAGTCACACCCACTTGGGGTTCCTTCATGGATGCCATTAAGGAACAATAATACCCCATTGGAAGTTATGATGACTTGTATACAATATGGACCACACTATGGTAGGAAAGATACCAAACAGTGCCAGAGTTCACTAATGTCTTCCATACCTTGTGCAAAAATCTGGGTATCAAATATTATGAGAGAAATATGGTGCTCAAGTACTGTAACTGTATGCATAGATACATCTAGATATAAATGGAGTTTTTGGACATGTCATCCTTGGGCACAACCTATCGATATGTCGTCAAAATCGAGCAGAAGCTGAAACAAAAGACACAGAAGTTTGGGTCTAGGAACCACTCATAGTAGAAGTAGGGAAAGGGAAGTCCCATCCCACAAAACAAAGGACATAGAAAATATGGGAAACCTCAGGACAACCATTCCAATCCATAAGAAAAGAAGGAAAATGGGAAGATGAAGAAAAATACTGGGAAGTGGTGTGACTTCCATAAGAGCCCATAGCATAACACTGTTGATTGTCGCTCAAAGCAGTCATTTGTGGTTGAGGAAAAATCCTATGAATATTATGCGGGTTTTGAATCTAAGTCAGAACCATAAAAGGGGATATGGAACATTGAAGTGGAGCCCGATGCCACCATTTCTACCACCAAGATCTAGCCTCGTGAACCTGATGAGCCAGAGAATGGAGAGCACCTCTTTCATTCATAGATGTAGGTAAAATGAACTCTACTACACTTCATCATTGATAGTGGTAGCCATAAGAACCTCATCTCAATAGAGGTCATCAAGTGACTAGTCCTATCAACAACGCCACACCCACTACCCTACACCATCATATGGCTCCATCAAGGAAGTGATCTTCACATCATCCAACAATGCGTCCTATCGTACGATATCAAGCCATTCAAAGATGAGGTATTGTATGATGTTTCTCCCCTTGAAGTTTGTGACGTTCTTTTGGGAAA
>JZKD02S2076731.1:12855-23759 GCA_000966675.3 Picea glauca | reverse complement strand
AACAAAGACACAGATATACATGGTTCAACCAGTGTGGGCTACATCCACCAGAGAAATTGTCAGGTCCTTCCTTTATTATTATCCAAAAAATGAAGGGATACAACCTACAACACACCTGTTGTAACTTACTCTTCTTTTTCTCATAGTCTCCTCACTCATAATACAATATTCGCAATGATCCATTGCCACAATACATTTCCCTCATAAAAGAGGGTTTCCTTCTAGGGAAAAAAACCCTAACATAAATTCTATCATCATATCTGTGACCTTATAATGACTGGTCCAGATTTACTATAAAATTACAATATACATTTACAAGGAAATTTTTCCTTCAGGGGCTTCGCCCCCAAACCCCTCAGCTGGGGGGATGGACCCCGTAGGGGGGGTAACCCCCCACTGCACTCCCTTGCATGGAGGAGTGTACATTCTTCTTGGTTGTAAATTCTTCATGGGGTATAAACACAGCTGAAAAAAATACCTCTAAATCAGGAAGATAAACAGGCTCTACAACCAACAATCTCCCACTTGGAGACTGATATCAACAACTCCACCGTTGTTGTATATGTTGTACTATGATCCTTCTTGGACTGATAAAATTTCTCATCTTCATCTTCATGCTTGAAGACCAACTGAAACTGAGTAGGAACTAAGTTTCTCCTTGGTTACTCCCTTTGTTAACATGTCTGCATGATTCTGGTTAGTGTGTATCTTTTCCAACATCAAATGTCCATCTTCCGAGATGGATCGTATGAAATGATACCTGAGATATATATGATTAGTCTTTGAATGGAACGTTGAGTTCTTTGCAAGATGAATGACACTCTCACTATCACAGTACAACCTTCTATTCTCATGTTTCTTTCCCAATACCTACATAAACCTCTGTAACAGAATCATCTCTTTACTAGCCTCTGTAGCAGGAAGATACTCTTCCTATGTTGTTGAAAGTGCAACAACCTTTTGAAATTTTTAAATCCAACTTACTGTTGTTCCACCTATAGTAAAAACATACCCTGTTGTGCTCCTCTTGCTATCTTTATCACCTACCATATCTGAATCAACATATACCTATAGAACAATGTGTGAACCTCCAAAACATAATTCATGAGTAGTAGTACCTCTCAAATATATGAGAATCCACTTTACTGCCTCCAAATGTTATTTACCTGGACTGTTCATATACCTTCTCACAACTCCCACTGCATGTGCAATATATGGTCTTGTCCAAACCATCGCATACATCAAACTACCAAATGTTGTTAAATAAGGGACCCTGGACATGTATTTTATCTCCTCCTGTGTCTTGGGACACATTTCCTTAGTTAATTTTAAATGGATGGCCAAATGTGTACTAACTGGGTTTTCATTCTACATTCTAAACTTCTCCAACACCTTCTCTGTGTACTCACCCTGAGACAATGTCAATTTGTGATTTTTCCTATCTCTTGTTATTCTCATACCAAGGATTTTCTTTGTGGCGCCCAAATATTTCATTGCAAATGAATTAGATAATTTATTCTTGAGAGCATTTATATCCTACATATTAGACCCTACAACAAGCATGTCATCTACATACAATAGCAAGATAATAAAGCTTCCATTTTATAGCTTTTTAAAATAAACACAGTGATCAGAATGGCATCTACTGTAACCTTGTTATGTCATAAACCTGTCAAACTTCAAATATCACTACCTTGGAGCTTTCTTTATGCCATACAATCTCTTCTTAAACCTACATACCAAATTATCCTTCCCTTTGACCTCATACCTCTGTGGTTGTTGCATATAAATCTCTTCCTCCAAATCCCCACAAAGAAAAGTTGTTTTTACATCTAATTGTTCAAAATGCAAATCTTCTACTGCCACAAGACTTAAAATAGTCCTAATTGAAGTCATTTTAACAACAAGGGAAAATATTTCATCAAAATATATACTTTTCTTTTGTGCAAACCCCTTTACAACAAGTCTATCCTTGTAGCATTTTTTTCCTCCATCTTCTTCCTTCAACTTGTAAACCCATTTATTCTGCAATGCTCTTTTTCCTGCAGGCAACTGAACCAAGTACCAAGTTTGTTTATTTACCAAGGAATTCATTTCCTCTTTCATGCCTTTCTCCCACTTCTTTTTGGTGTCTACCTACATTGCCTCTTCATAACATTCTGGTTCGCCAGAATCAATCAACAATAAATAATACAATGAAGGAAATTATTGTTCAAGGGATCTACTTAACCTAGCAGATATTCTAACAACACTTACAGTAGTTTAAGGTACCTTCTAATCCTGTTGTTGTACCTTTGGAATTTCTTTTTCAGTGATCTCATCAAGAACTGTGCATTCTGGTTTTTCTTTTTCCTGTTTCTTTCCCTGCAACTGATGTTTGTAGATGACCTTCTCATTGAATATGAAGTATCTACTCATAATGATTTTGTTATTTTCATAATCCCATAAGCGATAACCAAAATCATTATCATTGTATCCAATAAAAGTACACTTCTTGGATTTTTCCTCAAGCTTTGTTCTATTTTATTTATCAATACAGAAAAATGATTCACAACCGAATGTCTTTTGAAAATGATAGTTTACCTTTTTACCTATCCATGCCTCCTCTAGAATTATACCATCCAAAGAGCTTGAAAGTCCTCTATTTATTAAGTAAACAATACTATCTACAACATCTGCCCAGAACTATAAGGGAAAACCAACATGCAATCTCATAGTCCTTGTATGCTCCATGATTGTCTTGTTCATCCTTTCTGACACACCATTTTCTTGTGGTGTTCCTGGAACTGTCTTCTCTCTATGAATCCCATGGTATGAAAAGTAATCATTAAAATCCTTGCTGCAATCTTCACCTCCATTGTCTGATCTGAGACACTGCAACCTTTTTCTTGTCTCATTCTCAACCAAAGCTTTCCATTTCTTAAAATTATGAAAAACATCATATTTTTGTCAAATGCAATAAACCCAAGTTTTTCTAGTTTCATCATCAATAAAAGTAACATAATAATGAGAGCCACCAAGAGATGATACCCGAGTTGGTACAAATACATCTGTATGCATAAGCTTTAACCTTTCACTCTTCTTTTCTTTTCTAACCCTAAGAAATCTGACTCTCTTATGTTTTCCAGAAATACAATGCTCACATAAATCCAAATCATTTTTTTTAAGATCTGGAAAAACAATTCTTTTGGGAAGTATCTCCATCCCCTTCTCACTCGTGTGTCCAAGCATATGATGCCACAATGTTGTATCCACTCCTATAGAATCTAAAGAGATATAAGAGTCAATATTACAAGTACATAAATACAATTTACCTACCTTCTCTACCTTTTCCATCACCAATGATCCTTTGGTGACCTTCCACACCTTATCTGTAAATCTGGATATACAACCTTCACTTGCTAGCTACCCTTTTGAAATTAGATTTTTCCTTAGATTTGGAACATGTATTACCTCTTTCAACAACCATTAGTTTCCATTTCTTTGCTTTATTTTTACCTTTCCCATTCCAACAATTTTGCATGGTGCACCATCACCCAAATAAAACTGTCCAAAATCACCTTGAACATAATCTAGAAAATGTTTCCTATGGTGTGTGCCATGAAATGAAGCCTTTGAATCTACTACCCAAGACTTAGAAATATTATCTACAGAAAGAATCAAAGCATCTTGTAACACATCACATGTTACATTTTATTCCTGATTTTTCTCATGTTGTACATCACTTTGTTTCCTTGGAGATCTGCAGTCTTTATACAGATGTCCTTTCTTCCCAAAATTCCAGCACTCTATCTTTCTAAGTCTAGATTTGGATCTGCCCTTCCTAGAATTCCCACGATTTCCTGGGCCCTTTTCTCTATGTCTTCCCTTGTTCTCCATGTTCAATGCATTACCTGATGTCTCACCTATGATTTTCCATCGCATTTCCTCGCTAAGGATAACACCAACAACATCATCAAATTTTAAAGTGTTTGAACCATAGACAGATTTACTTACATCCATGACCAAGTCGTTCTATATTTCTGGAAATGAGCACAAGATTCAAAGAGCCATGACCTCATCCTCAAAGTCCATGTTTAAAGAACTTAGTTGATTAGTAATCGTATTAAATGCATTTAAATGATCTGCAATAGACCCACATTATGACTAATTTATATTAAATAATCTCTTCATTATAAATACTGTATTAGACATATTCATACAGTTTAGCCAATGTGTCCATCAACTCCTTTGTTGTGTTTTCTTTCGAAATATTGAACCATACAGTTTAGCTAGGCTTAGCTGTATCGTTCCTAGTGCCTTTCTGTCAAGAACCTCCCATTATTCATCCTTCATGACCATCAGATTCTTTGTTGTTCCACCCAATGGTAGGAATAGATACTTCTGATATAAATAATCTTCCATTTGCATCTTCCATAACTGATAGTTTTGGCCATTAAATTTCTCGACCCTGAACTTTCCATCTTTTGCTATTGCTCCAACTCGAACCAGGAACCCTCTTTTCCTATGAGTTACCTTTCGCTCTAATACGAGTTGTTAGAAAAATAGGATCGCAGAGCAATAAAAAAAAAATGTGGAAATAAAACACAAAAGATACACAATAAAATAGAGACATAGATATATGTGGTTCACCCAGTGTGGGCTACGTCCACTAGATAAATTATCATGTCCTTCCTTTATTATTATCCAACAAATGAAGGGATACAACTTACAACACACCTGCTACAACTTCCTCTTCTTTCTCTCACAGTCTCCTCACTCAGAATACAATATTCACAATGATCCATATATGTAGTACATTTCCCTCATAAAAGAGGGTTGCCTTCTAGGGAAAATAATCAAGCTCCACAATCAAAAGTTGGAATCTTTCTTCGACGATTTTAAGGACGAAAGGCATTTTCCGGTATGAGAAAGTAACCCAAGGATAAATAAATGTCATCTTATGTTGATCCTCAGGTTTGATCTAAATTTGATCATATCCTGAAAATTCATCCTTAAAAGAAAAAACCTCACTTCCCACACACTCATCGAGAATCTGATCAATGAAAGGTGTCAGGAAGTTGTCTTTAGAACATGCCTTATTCAAGTCTCGAAAACCATACACACATGGATGGTTCCTTGCTTCTTAAATTTCATGGGAATAGGATTGGATACGCATTTATTCAAGGGAACCAAATATATAAAACCAGCATTAAGCAGTTTTTCCACCTCTTCCTTAATAGCAAGGGCCTTCCTAGGATTAACAGCTCTAAGTCTTATCCGAACAAGTTTAGCATCCGGTTAGGTTTTAATATGATGTTCGACAATACGATGGTTGATTCATGGCACCTATTCATATGACCAAGCGAATACATCACAAAATTATTTGAAGATATCGGTGTAGATCTGAATTTCTTCAGGTGAACAATCTGCACCGATATATACATTTTCAATTTTACCAGGAATGTGAGAGATGTCAATCATGAGAGTAGGAGAAATACTCGCCATGTTTCATTCGATATAAATTATGTGTGTATCAAGTAGAACTACAAAGTGACCGACTATCTCACTCAAGGTAGACCTAAAATCATCTTGTTCGATCCTAACACGCTCTGGGAGGAAGTAAGAGAGATGATGCATGTCATCCCATAGCCTATTGGAACCATTCATGGCCTCTAAGCTCGCTTCCTCTGAAGGTAAAGTATCATTGAGGAAATCATGTGATAAAGATGATGAAGTGGACCATATGGGATTAAGAACAAGATCATCCTCGTTTGTCTGCGAGGAGACATGATCTCAGTCGGAAGAAGAGTTGAGAACAATATGATACGCTATCTCTACCATCAAAAATGGAATTTCCATTCCAATATGTGAATGACCTTCACAAGACATGGTCGGGGAAGTTAAGGTCTAAGGATCGTTAAAATAAGAAGTGCAGAAAGGAGTGGACCTTATTGAAAAAGCAAACCTACTAGAAATGGCATAAATGTGATGAATTGGTGCCACGAAATCAAAGGTACCCATAAGGGAGGAATACATTTTGACACCAATATCCTTAGTTTTTGGCTGAGAATTTTCGATCACGGGGATCAAAGGCATTGGGACTAGCATGCGCAAAGGATAATTGATCGATCGTCACAATTTTCCCTTCGTGAGGAAAACATAAAGTATGAAAAACGGATGATACAACTGCAGTCATAGCATAAGTCCAGTTACCTCCTAGTAATAAGTTATAGTCAAGGGGTGCATCAACCACCTCGACATCCTCCTCCACTTTCTTTCCACCTAACTAGATCAGAAAGGTAGGAATAATATTGTGGGGATGGAAAGAACGACCATCAAATGTGGTCAACATGGTCATATATTGAGAGAGGGTTGGAGATCTGATGGATTTCCAGTAGGTTAGGGACATTGCGCACGTTGCAACACCTTCATCAATAACAATATGTTTGATGGTATACTTTGAGTAATCCACATGGATTTGGAAGGACACATGGTAATGCAAGTGAGGATGAACATCTATAATGTCAAACTTGATAACCTTATATCCACATGGTTCTAGAGATCCTAACGCATATAGCAAGGCATTCCTCTGTGAAGGACACATATGGAGTACCTCCAAAGTTGACATCTCACAAGGGGTTTGACCTAGATCCTCGATAATAGAGTAGTTATGGGAAGCTCTAGCATTAGGGTTGTGGGTAGAGAATTTGAGTACTCCTTTTAGAATACGAGGCGAAGGCTCTGGATTTTTGATCTGCAAAGGCACTTCAGGAGAAGGGGGAGACTCTAGACCTAGAACAGGCCAAGGAAATATTCGAAAATGCATTGGCTACATATGAAAAAAATATTACAAAAATTCAAGAAGACATGATAATGATATCAAAGGTTTTGAATATACCTCCATTGCATATTGCAAGTAATTCTATTGTGGATGAATTAAAAAAGAGTTTGAAGGACATAGAGGAATTTATTCAAATATTAAAGGCTCAATTTGAAAAAACAATGATAGAGGAACATGAGAAACATAATTCAAAAGTTGAAGAATATAAGAACACGATGACTACTTTTAGGAAACAAATTGTTACGTGAGGTAATAAGTTGAAACATAGACAAAATGAAATTGTCAGTGCAAAAAGGGAAGATTAAAGAACTTCAAAAGGAAATGTAAAGGCACAGTAAAGAACATGGAAATGATCAGGATAAAGGTAAACGTTAGGGTATGGGTAAGGGGAGTCCAACTAGAAAGTCATAGTAAAGAAGGTGGCAAGGGTCAAGATAAAGGTAAAATTTAGGGTATGGATAAGGGTAAAGGTATAAGTTAGGGAATTTCAGCAAAACAAATGCCTTCAATTGACTTGGAAAAGTCCTACAAGAAAAAAATATATGTCTCAGGAAGTTGTCTCATTAAGTAGTTCTCTAGTTGATCTTTATGCCCCATCGCCAATGATGGAATCATTGAAGATGATGATATCTAAGAGACGATAAAAGATTAAATTTCCAAATAATGAATTCTTGCAGAATCGAAAGGAACGACAATTGRTATGTGACATAGAGATACAAATAWTGAAATCCCAAATTGTTGATTTGTTGTAGAAATTACAAAGTACAACAGTAATTGAGGCAGTGCAAATTTTGTCTGCTACATCARAGAAACAAATTTGAGGGAACAAGAGCTTGAKAATGAGGTAGTAAATATCATGGATCAACTCATTGAACTTCGATCCCAAATGAAATCAGAAAAGGAAGAACTTGAAAAGAACAACCAATACCATTCTGAGAAGTATAAGAAGAATGAAGAAATGTTGAAAAAACAAGTGAAAGATAAAAGGAAATTGCAAGAGAAATTGCAAAATTATGGAAAGAAAATTAAAGGTCTAGAGAAACAATTACAACATGTTCCTGTTGTAGCTTTAGAACAATCAGAAGCCTCTACAACAACAAAGAGAGGCTCTATAKATTTTTCTTCATCTCAAGAGAGGGGCTTGTATAAACCTCCCAAGCAACGTAGGATAGTTACAAAATAGTATTGGTTTATATACCATGTACTCTATGTAAATACATTTAAATATGTAATATATATCATTATTTTGACAGTTTATTGACAATGTATTTTATTTTATGCATTGTTCGATAGGATTTTTGGATAAGTTTGGTTGATTTTTGGGATTTGTGCCATAATAAGTCAACGAATAAAAGGTAGTTAGTAGATGGACCAAAGCACGTGATGGGAGCATAATTTAAGGATTCAAAGCACACGATAGGAGGAAGCATGACAAAGTGGGGCACATAAGGAGAAAAATGGTTATAGGCCGTTGGGATTTTGTGATATTTTGTAATGGGCTTAGACCTATTTTGATGTATAAATATGTAAAGGGTCGGGGTAGATAGGGGGTTTGACGTATGAAAATTTCTTAGTGCTTTTGGGGGTAATTTGAGTTGATTTTTGGAGAAGTTGCGAGGAATATTTTTGAGGTATGAATGAGGAGTGAGGCTCGCACTGCAGAAAAATGAATAGCCGGGTTTTATTAATGGTTATTGTTGCATATTTTTGTAAGCGCATTGCACAGTTTTAATAGGACTATAAATGACTAATATAAGAAGATAATTGTTATGGACATAGTCTAGATTGGGGTGAACCACATTAAAACTTATGTCTTGATGTGGTATTATGTGTGTGTTATGGATAGCATAGATCTTTTGAATGTTTTATGAATGTGTTACTGATATTGCGCATTGACGATGAAAAGTTAGTATTATAAATGTGTTATTCATATATGTTGTTATAATGTCATTGTAACAACCCTAGTAGAATATATGCTTAGGGATCATTAAGCAAAATTAATTAGGTGATTAATTGTCTTAACATGGTTTTAACTAAACAAAGATTGGAATAATAATATTTATTAAATATTTATTAGTTGATTAATGGTTATAATTTTGATTAATTAATTAATTACATTAATTACCTATCACATTGAATGAACATGGTAGTAAATTTAATGGGGTTAATAAATTATATTGTTAAATTAAAGATTACGTATACGGAGGGGATAAGGGGCATTAATAAACGGATAAGGAACATGAATGATGCGATAAGGGGAATTAACTATGTGGATAAGGTAATGAATGCAGAGATAAGAAAATAAATGAGGAAAGGGCGGTGAAGGAGGGATATGAGGGGAGGAGGTTTACGAAGGTAGGGATTTATCATTCTACGGGGGATTTGATTGTGGAGGGTTCTCTTGGATTTGGAAGAGGAGAGTTTGAGTTCTATAGTCAGGAGGATTAGTACAAGGGGCACCAGTTTGCTGGGGGTTTTGGGCACGGGGGCCAGGATATCCATATGATATCCTGGAGCTAGGAAGTTGTCCTAGTTGGCAAGGTGGAAATAAGGTTTGGGCAGTGTTTGATCCAGTTCAGCAACGAACAACTAGATCGACGGGGGAATTAGCATCAGACCAAGGTATTTTAAAATTATGTATTTGTTTTATTCTGTTATAAAATTAATATTCGTTGATAAATTTAACATGTGTATGTGCTAAATTAAAAGGAATTATTGAATTTTCTGAAATCAAGTAGAAGTTACTATTTGGTTTGTGGTATTAATTGATGTTAAATTAATTCTGCTACTACACATGGTATCATAGCTTCAGCTTGAAGCACTGGGGCCTTAAGGGCCAAGTTCCCAACTCCAACTCCAGCTCCACCTAACCTGCAAACCAAACACAGAAATTTTAACACAAATATAAAAATAAATGAAATACAAATTGAAAATGTAAAAAAAAATATCACAATAAAAAAAAAAAACAAGTATTAGAGCAATTGTTAATACAATAGATAGATATTTCCTCCTGAATAGAGTGTGCACAACCCCTACTGCATCTCGACATACTAAAACAAAGCTTCAATTACCTCCAGTGAAATCACAGCATCGAAGTGTTCTTTCTCTTGTACCAACTGCTCAGTTGTCGTGCACTGATAATCTATAGAAACAATGAAAGGATCTCGCACTGCATGTTGTAATGCAATGTTGATATTTTTCTCCACTGCATCAATTCCAGTCACCCATGCTCCCATTCTTGATAAAGTTTCACAAAGAAGACCACCTCCACAACCAACATCAATTATTCTCAATCCTTCAAAAGGTCTTGAACTATTTGGATCTTTTCTGAAGTGTTGACAAAGTGATGAACGAATGAAGGAAATTATCGTAGGGTTCATTAAATGAAGTGGCTTGAAAGGCCCTTCATGATCCCACCATGTGTCTGCCATGGCAGGGAATTTGGCAGCTTCAGCGGCTTTCAAGGAGCTCTTGAAGGGGATCCTTCTCATTACCAGCACATGATGCATTCAAATCGGCAGCATTTGCCAAACTCCATTGCTGGGAGGTTGTAGGTTCGAATCCATTTCCACACACTGGCAATCCACCGGAAAATCGCTCAACCAAGGAATTTCTATTGAAGATAAAACAAGAGCGTTGACGTGTTAATCCACGGGATTTGGATCCCCTGAGCATCGCCATTGCCCAAAACGTACCAAAATAACCACTAAGTTCCTAAATATGCACACAGTAAGAATTAAAGAACTAAGGAATTTCCATCCCTAACACGATTTAGGAAATGAAGTTAGCACTGTTGTTGTTGCCTCCATAGCTGTATTAATGAGTTCTCAAACCTAATTCAAGTTTTGTAGTTTACGGAGGTGTATGGAAGATAAACAACACACTTAAACTCTTGCCGGATGTGGATATAGAGTTGGCCTCTATGTAGTTAATTGTAGAAGTTATCGTTGGCGACACGGCAAGGCGTCGCCTCACAGCCTTCGCAGGTACACCGTACAACATTTTGCTCGAGGCAGGTGCCATTTTCGTTTCTCGTGTTTTGCCAATATTGATTGAAATTTTAGATTTAGAATAAGAATAG
>JZKD02S2076709.1:37816-50834 GCA_000966675.3 Picea glauca | reverse complement strand
ATATATATATATATATATATGCCAAGTGTCAACCCCATGCTAGTCACACTTCTACTCTAGTGAAACTCTTGTATACTTAAGCAATTGTTAATAGTTTAACACTTAGTCATTTATAAGCATACATCCATGAACATGAGAAACCAAGAGAACAACTGCGAAAAAAATGAAAGACGAACACAAAAATAGTGTGGGAAAAAAGAACTGTCCCTAACACCTTCCTAAGTCTTTGTTATTGTGAAATATTTACAATATGAGAACTACCATCACAATTTACAACTTTGACAAAGTCACACGACTAGCCTGACCTCACCAATACACTTATACACATATTCATCACACCAATAATTTCTTTTGCAACCATCTCCACAACCTCTTGTGGTGCACCTCAGACATTCCCACAACAACAAACTTGTTTTCCTTTTGTTTCAACAGACTTTCACCATGCTAACATAGATTTTGGTTCTACCTCACACATGCCTCCAATAGACCTTCATTTCTAGACTTCCCCAAATCCTCCCAAAGAATCCCACTCTGGGATACTTTTCTTCCATCTTGGAAACTCCGCCTCAGTTCGTTTCCTCTAACTTTCCTCATAATTGTTCTCCAAATATCTTGCCAATATTCCATGCCTTCCTTTGGTTTTTATCCCTTGCTCTTATAGGAACTCCAAGGGTTACTTATTTGAAAGAACATGTATTTTGGGCGTTTCGTACCCCTTCATGAGTCGTCACATTCAATCGACTCAACACAACCCTCCATGGACTCAGTGTGCCCATCCAAGCTTGCATGCCCATCAAATTTCATGTCTCTCAGATTGGTGTGTCCCATCCTTGGGAGCACACCCCTTTCCTTGTGCATTCTCTTGTGTCATTCATCATAAATCCTTGTGGGTTTGTATATGGGGTCATTCAACCTCTCCAGTGCACCCATGTTGTCAAGGGAAGATGGGTTTGCTCCTTGGGCATGATTCGAAGTTGCCCCACCCTTTCCCAAACACAAACCAAATCTTCGTCAGTCGTTCTAAGGAAATTAAGGTGTGTCCCCCATTGGTGTTGCACACCACCATTGTGCACCCAAGGTGCTCCTGATCACACCAAAATGTCTTTGTTTTCCCAACCAATCACTTCCTCCTTGTTCTCTTCATTTGTTATATCGTTGAATTTTCCCACGGAGCATGATCCCTTGGTGGGTGTCATGGGATACCTTACATCCTTCCCCACTCCAAGTTGTTTCCATCCTCAATAAAATTTTTCAATCTCTATGGTGTCTCTGCCCCATCTCCAAAAATTGTCACCACTCAACAACTATTGTCATCAAGAAAAAATATCCTCAGGAAGTTCTGCAAAGTATGCTGAAGTGCTAGATGCTCTTGACCTGTGATGGCTTCAATACTTCGGCTCTATAGTTTTTGTGTCATGTACATTGGATCCTCTCAAGTTATGAACTAATTGGGTGATCAATTAAAATTTTTTGTTCAATGCTAGAGAATGCACATCTCCACATCCAACAAACCCTTTTCTATCTGCCTCATCGTCATCCTATCCAACCCCTCTTGGTCTTGTTGAGTCTCCCACTACAATATCAACCTATTCATATCACTTAGTTGAACCCATTTTACTCTAGAAAAGGTCTTTCTCCTTTCCCTAATTTGGAAAGTCACCTCCACAACCCATCTGTTTTTCCACAAATTCCTTGCTTGATTATTTCTATGACACCTCCACTAGGCATCACCATTCATGTTTCTTTCTCTAGGAAACACGTATTTTTCTTCTTCATTTAGCATGAAAAGTGTACCCAATAGTTGCCACCAAGGCTATTGAAGGCTATTGACATACATCATGTCTGACTTGTGCTTCATGTACAAGTATTGCATGACCAAACAAACTTCCTTTGGTGTTCATCCCAACTCCTCAAGTCATTCCGCAGTAATTTGGAAGTCATGTATCCACATGGCCTTCATACAAAATTTCAGATTGTTGTTGGATGTCAGTCTTCAAATCCTACCTCTTCCACATTTGTCTCCAAATCTAGTTGGGTAATTTCCCCCATGCAATGTCTTGGTTCAATTCTTAGAGTCTTTGTAGTCGGTAAGTCTACTACCCAATCCTCCACAACATCCATAACATGTTGTTGATGACTATTCACTTGGTGATATTCCTATTGCTCCATGGAAATTGGAGATTCCAACTCTCTCTTACACTCACTTTCGTGGCTATGCAGGTCCTTAAATTGAACAACCTTTCCCATGGTTGTCTTCACCGAACTATTCATCACCATCAAATGTTTCTCTTCTTACCCCAAAATACTCAGAGATGTTATGGTGTGGAAGACTTCTTGTTGTCATGTCTCATTGCAATTCTTTTCGGTGCTCCCACTGAATCATTATACCAACCTAAGCATAGAATTCCTAGGCTTCCTCCCGAGCTTCCTCTTCATTGTTAGGGGTGCGCTTGGTATTCTGGAATCATCCAAGAATACTAAGAAACTTTTCTGAATAAGTGGAGCTACTTTGGAAAGTTTGAGGAAGTCCAATCCCAATATCAATGCATGATCTTCCAATACATCTACCAACCCCATGTTGCCAAATCATTCCCCAACTCTCAATGGTGTTGATTGAACAATCCATGTCACTAGAAACATTGTTGACTTCAACACTTTACTTGTTCCATTTCAATTCTTAGGTTTGCGATGAAGAGACTTCACAACTCATTTACTCAAAAAATTGTGGGTTGCCTAGGTGTCAACCAAGGCTGCCATCATCAACCCACTTACTGTTGTGTCCACAAAGTAGAGTCCTTAAAATGCTTCACTTTGTGAAAAAAGTTTTTGACCTCTTTTCGTGAACTCCTGCATGCATTCCACCAACATATCCATGACTTCATTCATCTGTTCCATCATCTTATACACTTGAATGGTCTCTACCAAGGGTTGTTGATGATTGTAGCTATGTGATACATTCTCCAGAACAAAAACCTGAGAGAGAGCCCCTGAGAGGGGTGTGTGGTTCCTATATGAGATAGAGCTGGAACATAGAGAAGGACTTCTCCTTACAAAGAGTTGAGAGAAACTCCAAATGATTATCTTGCGTAACGCAGTGAGAAAGGAGATCTGCAGAGTTGGACGTGCATGTGGCCGAGCACAAGGTGAACGTGTGAAATCCCAAAGTGTTCGGTGAATCGTCATGAGAATAGAAATGAAGATGATGTACTATCCTCCTCTAAACAGAGAGTTGATGAGAAACTCTAGATGACTCTCCTATGTAATGCAGTGGGAAAGACGATCTGTTGAGTGGACGTGCCTGTGGATGAGCATAGGTGAACGTGATCCTAGTCACTGAGAACTATTGAAGAAGTGGTTATTTTGTGTAATGTAGTGAGCCATAGATATGGATATCCCTATGGATGTGCCCCTAGTGGATGAGCACTAGTGGGTGTATAATATCCCTTGCTATATTGTTCAAGAGTCAGACCACTTGTAACCCTAATTGTAATGTAAAGGGTACAGGTCAGCCCCACCTTAATGTGACTAGTAATTAATGTAAAAGATAATTAATCCAGTTAATATTAATTATATTATAAGATAGATAGGTCGGCCCTATTGTGTCAATAGACACTTTTGTTGATAGGTTTAGTCTAGTATAAGTAAAGGTAAATTACCCATTGAGGAATCATATCTTTCATGTGAGTTTGGAAATTTGAGCAAGTACACCTTCTTGGGAAAAGTGCACACCTTTATTGGGCATTAGTATTCTAGGTTTTGGGCACCCTCTTGTGTTCTAGGTTCTATTGGTGGTGAGTTTTTTTCTCTTTAAGAATATAGTGAAGGATTTTGGCAGGGTTTTCTTCCCTTGTTGAGAAGGGTTTCCCAGGATACTTGTTGTGTTCTTGTGCATGGTGTATCTTCTTGTGATCTTGGTTATTGCAACATTAATGATTATGGTTAAGTCAAATGCTAAAATGTAATGAAATTCATGCTTAACCTTTCTCATATAAAAATCAACATGGTATCAAAGCATAGGTCTTGAATAACTCCTACACAAGCATTCAAAAGGATAAAACGTCCTCCTGTAGTTTCGTACGGCCTCTAGGGTTTGCAGAAATCCGTACGACACTCATTTGATCAGCCCTTTCACCCCTTTATAAGTGGACATTGGAGATAATTTTTGGACCATGTTGTATGACCCTCCTCAGTGCATCTCCAGAGACCTTAAAAATAAAATTCCAAGGATTTTGAGTTTTTGGACCTAGGGTTTCTATGGTGCCAAGATTTTCTACAGAATCCTGATCTTAGACTTCTACAACTTCTTGAAGAATATTTTTTCAAATTCAACAAAAAATTTTGTGACACTCTCAAAGTTGATTGTTGGTAGTTATAATCCCAACAAAATCCAAGGTTACTAATCCAACCTAATCATCAGGTTTTCCAAGTCCAGTAGGCGAGAGTTTGAAGAATACAAACAAATGAAGAACAAAGCCTTAGTAGAATATAGGCTTGATGGAGCAAGCAACTTCAGATCTTGGAAATAAAGGCTTCAGGTCACCCTTGTAGAGGATGACTTTTTGGATGTGGTAACTAAAACTTTACCAGCCACAGCTACAAATGTAGAAAATAAGATATGAAAGGAAGAAGATGTCAAAGCAATAAAATTAATCATCTACTCAGTAAGAGATCATCTCTTACCTCGTATTTCCAACCTGAAGACAACTTATGATATGTATTAAGCATTAAAAGAAATGTTTGAAAGTAACAACACCCTCAAATATCTTACCTTGAAGAGTCAACTTCAAAGTACAAAGATGATGAAAAGTGACACAGTTGCTATCTTCTTTACGAAGATATGAGAGATTAAATAATAGCTAGAAACAATTGGAGAAATCATGTCTGATAGAGAACTTGTCCTAACCACTCTTAAAAACCTCCCAAAACATTGGAAGCCTTTTCTTTAGAGTATCAGTGGAAGAGAAAGTCTACCAACCTTTGATCGTCTATGAACATATTGTACTCAAGAAGAACTTAGAATTAGAAATAGAGGAGTGGAAGACTCACCAGAAGAAAACCATGCTCTTGCACTTCATACAAATAAAGGAGGAAAATTAAAAAGAAACTTTAGACAAACATTCAAAGATGAGAAGTCTTCATCAAACCCAAGTTATTATCAAAGAAGAGATGTTTCAGAAATTCAATGCTTCAGATGTGACAAATATGGACAGTATGCAAGAAACTATCCAACCAGGAAGAAGGGAAGGCAATATGCTTCTACCATTGACATTGATCTAGATCCATCTCAAAAGAATGAATATAAGAGGGAGGGGAAGTACTTCCTCTAAGATAAACATGACTTCAAACCTAGGTAAATCAATTGATCTCAAATTTTATAGTTGACTGCATTTTGTTTTAATAAATGAAGGGTATTATCCCTAGTATGGGAGCCCTCAAAGACTTGGACCATTATCCCTGGTAAGGGAGTCCAAACCATATCTGATTGATTATTATGTTGGACAAAAATACATAAAAAGATATGACAAAGAAATAAAGGAAGATTCCCTTCCTTCAAACTTTAGAGAGAGTTTCTCGACTCAAAGGGAGTCAAAAACAAAATAAAAGGAAGACAGAGTTAATATCCTTAGTAGTCCAAAAGAAGACAGACAACATTCGAGCAAATTCAACTACTGCAGTTGATATTACTAGAGATATTATAGCGGGGCATAAAAGGCATGTCCAGGATCAAAAAAAATATGCTAGAAGAAAGAGAGACATACAAGTCCCTCAAGGGACACCTTGAGAATGATTTTTTTTTCTTCAAAACTATCCTACAATCATGAGCCATTTCATTGAAGAAACAAAAAGAGAAATAAGTATGGCAAGATGCCATAATAGAAGAATACTAGTGTATCTTAAAGAATGATGTATAATATATTATTCGGAAACCAGAAGGGAAGTCTATGGTAACTTCCAAGTAGATATATAACATAAAACATGCAGTTGATGGAAGTGTCAAGAAATACAAAACCAGAGGACTCTCACAAACAGAGGGAGTTTTCTATGATGAGACAATTGATATAATAATACCAATACACTTCCATCCGTACTACCATCCATTAGTTGGAAACTATATCAGATGAATGCATTCTTGATGAGTTTGGGTCTCAGCAAGAGTATTGCTGATCCAAAACCTATATTACTACAGTGTTGGTGACGAGAGCCTGATTTTTTTATGACTTATTCAGAAATCCTTGTTGTTGAAAACAAGCAAGCCTTGACTTCTGATTTTTGAGATGAAGGATTTGAGTATGATGCACTACTTGTTGGGATAAGAAGTATGACAAAGGACCAATGAGATTTTCCTAAGTCAAGGAAAATATATAGTGGGAATATTAAAGAAGTTCAGTATGATAGAATGCAAAACCACTGTGATGGATTTGAGGAAAATGAATGATGATGCTTCAGATGGGAGTGATCCAAAGTTGATTGGACCATTGATGTATCTGTCTAACACCATACATAATTCATGCCTTGTAATGAATTTGCTTAAACAATCCATGAGTCAACCAAGACAGGCTCACTTGATAGTAGTAAAGAATATATTGAGATATGCCCCCAGTGTGAACTTGAGTTTACAGGATATGAAGATACAGATTGAGCAGAGAGTACAGTGGACCGAAAGAGAACATTTGATTGTTTTCTTACCATAAAATTTGTCATGGTTTTCTGGTGCAACAGGAAACAAAATCTCTATGGCCTTGAATACCACATGAGCAAAGTATGTATCATTCAGTGTGCAAATAAATATCGCTTCAAAAGATTCTGACAGATTTGCTTGATCGTGAGATGGATCCTATGATGATAACTAGAGCTGTGTGTAAATATCTTTAAGAACCCATTGTTTCATGATAGATCGAAACATGTTGAGATAAAACATCATTATATCAAAGATATGATGCAGAGGAAAATAGTACACATGTAGTACCTTGCTACACATTAGAAGATTGCATACAGCTCCACCAAATTAACTTGGTGAAGAATACCTCCCTATTTGAGAGGGAGTATTGATGACTACAGCTGGGAAAAATTTCAAACTACATCTGTGAGAGACTTTTCATAATGAAGAATGCTCCCTATCTGAGAGGGAGTGTTGATTATTGCAATTATGTGAGACATTCTCCAGAACACAAACTTGAGAGAGAGCACCTGAGAGGGGTGTGTGGTTCCTATATAAGACAGAGATGGAATGTAGAGATGGAATCCTCCTTATAAAGAGTTGAGAATAATTCTAGATGATTCTCATGTGTAACGTAGTGAGAAAGGAGATTTGCAGAGTTGGGCGTGCCTGTGGCTGAGCACAAGGTAAACGTGTGAAATACCAAAGTGTTGGGTGCATCTTCATGAGAACAGAAATGAATATGATGTATTATCCTCCTCTAAGAAGAGAGTTGACGAGAAACTCCAAATGAATCTCCTGTGTAATGCAGTGGGAAAGAATATATGTTGTGTGGACGTGCCTGTGGACGAGCACAGGTGAACGTGATCCTAGTGGATGAGCACTAGTGAAGAAGTGGTTCTTCTGTGTAATGCAGTGATCCAGAGATATGGACATCTCTATGGATGTGCCCCTAGTGGATGAGCACTAGTGGGTGTATAATATCCCTTGCTATATTTTTCAAGAGTAATACCTACATGTAACCCTAATTGTAATGTAAAGGGTATAGGTCGTCCCCACCTTAATGTGATTGGTAATTAATGTAAATGATAATTAATATGGTTAATATTAATTATATTATAAGATAGAGAGGTTGGCCCTATTGTGCCAATATAAAATTTTGTTGACAAGTTCAGTCTAGTATAAGTAAAGGTAAACTCCCCATTGAGGAATCATATCTTTCATGTGAGTTTTGAAATTTCAGCAAGTACACCTTCTTGGGAAAGGTGCGCACCTCTCTTGGGCACTAGTATTCTAGGGTTTGAGCACCCTATTGTGTGCTAGGTTCTATTGGTGGTGAAGGTATTTCTCTTGAAGAATATAGAAAAGGATTTTGGCTGGGTTTTCTTCCCTTGTTGAGAAGGGTTTCCCAGGATACTTCTTGTGTTCTTGTGCATGGTATATCTTCTTGTGATCTTGGTTGCTACAAAATTAATGGTTATGGTTAAGTCAAATGATAAAATGGAATGAAATTCATGATTAACCTTGATCATAGAAAAATAAACAAGGGTTATGACTCCTCCACTGTTGGTGTGAGTCAATCCTCCTCCTCAATCAATAGAGACAACTTCCCTTGCATTGAAAAGTTCCTCATAAAACGATTTTGTGAATAGAGGTAACACTTAATCAACCTACCTTTCTTCATAAATAGTCTGGGATGATTCTTTTTTGTTGCACTTCATTCATGTTGGATGGTATCCTCCCTGAGTGACCCAGTGAAATTTACAACAAAGTATCAGTCTCTCCCATTAATTCCTTCAGTTTTATGATCTCAAACTCTATTCGTGCATCGGATTCATCCATCCTCTCCAAATCCTCTTGGAGTTTATCGAATCATTGAGTTACATTGTCTCTCTTGACCTTCCAAGATTTGTCACTTACACCATCCATTTCGCTACTTGATCCATGTCACTTTTCCTTCTCAAGAGTTTTTTGCAACCCCTCTGCACTGTCCCAAGTATGCAATGAGTCATGCAATCATTTACACATCCAAGTTCTTGTTTCACCCTCACGAACATCACCTATGGTCTGTGTATGCACATAGGACTTCTCTCAAACTACCTTTGATGGAAAAACCCACCTTGCCGAACCTTTCACCAAGGTATGCACCCAAACTTCCTCTAATGTCATCTCTGCAACAAGTCCTATGGTGAACTTTGTGATGAGTCCTACAGTCATCCACCCTGTCCAATTTATTTGTTCCACCACGAACGCTTCTCTTGGCTTGCAAAAGGGGTGTGCCCAAGTGAACCTTCCATCACACCTTTCAACCAAGTCCTTTATCATGAGCATGATTCAAAGCTTCTATGATAAACCAATTTGTCCAACCAAACTATTCAACAAGTTTGTGAATGCTCCCATCAAACTACCTTCACAAAAAGATTTCAACTTCAACACACCTCAACACCATTGTTCTTACTTTATTAATGTTGAAGAGATCATTTTTATTTGATACCACATGTCATGAAGGTGACAGCATGATGAAGAGCTCGCCAAACTTCCTCTCAAAGTTTTCTCTGATACCACCTATCATGAACCCACAGGATTCCTATTCATATCTTGCAATCATTCACTGCCTAAGGACATGCGACACCGCGGTGGTTCTTACTTGGTTTCTTGGCACACCAATAATACTTCATCTAGACTACGCCTCTTCACCTAGAGCATACCCATACTCCATTCTAGGCTAATAGCGAGTCACACTCCTACTCTAGTGTAACTATTGTATACTTAGACAATTGTTAACATTTTAACACTTACTCATGTATAAGCATACATCCATGAACATGAGAAACCAAGAGAGAAAATAAGTAACAAATGAAAGACAAACACATAAATAGTGTGGGCAACATGAACCATGCCTAACACCCAACTAAGTCTTTGTTATTACGAAATAGTTACAATATGAGCATTATCGACTTAGTTAACAACTTTGACAGAGTCACATGACTCGCCTCATATCACCAATACACTCATACGCATATTCGTTACATCAAGACTTTCTATCACAACCATATCCACAAATTCCTATGGTGCACCTTAGATGTGCCCACAACAATAGACTTGTTGTCCCTTCATTTCCACAGACTTTCACCAAGCTAACAAAGATTTTGGTTTTGCCTCACACATGCCTCCAACAGATCTTCATTTCCAGACTTCCCCAAAACCTCCAAAAGAGTCCTACTCTTGGCTACTTGTCTTCCATCTTGGCAACTTTTCCCGAGTTCATTGCCTCAAACTTTCCTCAAATGTTTTCTCCAAACCTCTTACTAATCTTCCATGCCTTCCTTTGGTTGTGTGCCCTTGCTCTTATAAGAATTCCAAGGGTCACTTGTTCGAAACGTCATGTATTTTGGGTGTGTCACACACCTTCATGAATTGTCACACTCAATTGACTAATCACACCCCTCCATGGACCCTATGCCCCCATCCTATCCCACATTCCCATCAACTGGCATGTCTCTCAGAGTGGTATACCCCATCATTGGGTGTGTACCCCTTTCCTTGTTTGTTCTCTCGTGATGATTGTCATGACTCATCATGGGTGTGTCAACGGGGTCGTCCAACATCTCCAGTGTGCTCATGTTTCCAAGGGAATATGATTTTTCTCCTTGGGCATGCTCCCAAGTTACCCTACACTTTCCCAATGCAACCCAAGTCTCCATCAAACATTCTATGGAAAGTAAGGTGTGTGCCCCTATTAGTTGTGGAGCCTAATTATTTTATTGTTTTAGGTATTTTTTCAACCGCGTTTGGACCCAATTACCTGACCATGGGGTGTGAGGGGTATTTACATTCCACATATAGAGTAGGGGGGGTCCAGGGGAGGGGGGGGATGACACTTTATGTAGCCCCCCTGGTGGAGGTTCAAGGGAAGCACCCTCCAAGATAAATTTTAGGGAAAATTGCCTTGTAAAATATTGTAATTTTGTAGTCAATCTGGATCGTTCATTATAAGGTCACATTTCTGAAGGTAGAAGTTATGATAGGGTTTTTTTCCCTAGAAGGAAACCCTCTTTTATGAGGGAATTGTATTGTGGTTGTGTAAGTGAGTGAATATTGTATTCTGAGGGAGGATACTGTAAGAGAAATAAGAGGAAGTTACAACAGGTATGATGTAGGTTGGATCCCTTCATTTGCTAGATAATAATAAAGGAAGGACCTAGAAATTTTTTTGGTGGACGTAGCTAACACTGGGTGAACCACATACATCTATGTCTCTATTGTATTGTGTATCTTTTGTGTTTTATTTCCACATTTGTTTTTCTATTTTTATTTCTTTGAGATCATGTTTTTCTAACAATTGGTATCAGAGCAAAAGGTAACTCACAAGAAAAGAGGGTTCCTAGTTTGAGTGGGAGAAATGGAAAAAGATGGAAAGTTTAAGGTAAATAAATAAAACATTCAAAACTACCAATTATGGAAGATGAAAATGGAATACTATTTATATCAGAAGGATCTTTTCTTACCATTAGGTGGAAAAGAAAAGCAGTTGGAGAGTTATATGAAGGATGAAGAATGGGAGATTCTTGACAGAAAGGAACTGGGAATGATACGGTTGTTCCTGGTAGGGTTAGTGGATTTCAATATTTCAAAAGAAATTACAACAGAGGATTTGATGAAGCAATTGGCTAAACTATATGAAAAACCACCGCCCTCCAATAAGGTATTTCTAATGAAGCTATTATTTAATATGAAGATGTCATAAGGTGGGTCTATTGTTGACCATTTAAGGGAATTAATATGGTTACTAATCAACTAAAATCTATAAAAGTGGACTGTGATGATGAGGTTAGGGATCTTCTAATAGTGTGCTCATTGCCAGAAATTTGGAATGGCTTGGTCATGGTTGTAAGTAACTCTGTCTTTGGTTCAAACACTCTTAAATTTGATGATGTTATTAGTGTTATCCTTAGCGAGAAAATGCGATGGAAAATCACAAGTGAGACATCAGGTAATGAGTTGACCATGGAGAATAGGGGAAGACAAAATGATAGAGGAAAGAGCTCAAGGAACTATAGGAATTCTAGGAAGGGCATATCCAAATCCAAACTAGGAATGATCGAGGGGATCAAATTTTGCTCAAAATTCAAAGTGCTCGGAATCGCTTCAAATCGAACGGGAGTGTAGGCCTCGTCGTCACGAACCCAACACAACTCATTTGGGTTCAAACAGATGTCGGATGAGAGAGATATCGTGTTCTGTTCAAAATGACAAATAGGCAAAAAAAATGTGTTGACTGTACAGTCCATACAATCCATACGGATGCTGACGTGGCAGGATGTATGACACATGGCAGGTGTTGGTTGGAAGGATTGTAGACAATTTGGCATTTGACACCTGTCATTGATGGTGAATGAAATGCTGACACGTGACCCACTCAGTGACTGCCACGTGTCACCCTGGCATTGGTTTAAAATTATGTTGTTGGTCGGATTCGACCCCGCGACCTCCGGGCAGGGGTAACGCTTTGGGAAGGACCGCCCAACTGGTGCACCATCGTTTGGTTCTTATAATATATATGGCAAACATTTTATTTAAATTGAAATGTATTGTATGTTGGGGCACGGACCGGGCCGGGGCTTAGCCCCAGCCCCCAGTCCTATGTATACAATGTAACCACCATTACCATATGTGCGCCCTCCAACCATTTATCATATATCCCTTTTCATATGATCCTTGCTCTTATGGGTATATGATGTGACCACAGGCGTGCCTTTTCTGACCGTTTAAAACTTTGGCCCTTTATATATATGCATGCGGTCATGTGGTGGACTATGTGCCCTCAGCCTTGGCGGTTAGGGGCTAAGGCGTGTAACTATCCTACAGTTTGCATCGGTTGTGCAGTTGCATTCAATGCTAGGTTTTTCCACATAAATGCACGTGGGGGCTCGGTTGAGGAGGCAAGGGTGCATTTTGGCAATGCAGAGACAACAAGTTTGAAGGGGAACTTCCAGGAAGCCTATCTTCTTCAATTTTTGGCCAAACGAGGTGCCGAAAAAGCCCAACTAGGGGTTTTTGGACGTTCTGAAGCCATTGGAGCCATCTATTTGGAATTTTGAGCATTTTAAAGCACATATTTGAGCACTTTTATCAAATAATACAAAAGATCCATTGGAAGCTGGACCAGGAGATGTAGCCCAAGAGAGGGGTAACTCCTTTATCATTTGCTATGTTATATGTTTTCTGTTCATTGTTTATTGCTTCTATTTATATGCATATTGAATGAGTAATTTCTATAAAAGTTGTGTTGCAAAATTGATCCATTTTCATTTTAACACATGAATTAAATCTTGCAAATAATTTCAAGAATACAAGTCT
>JZKD02S2076709.1:9313-21687 GCA_000966675.3 Picea glauca | reverse complement strand
TTTAATTTATTTTTTTTGTTTTTCACCTTTTTGTTAAGTTTTTTTTTTTTTTTAATATATATTTTTAAATGTGTTTATGTCTTCATTAAAAAAAATTGTGAATATTTTCTCCTTTCTCTTTATTTATTTTTTAATGTAAATTAAAAAAAAAATTAGTAAATAAATTTCAAGTGACCATTTATGATCCAATTTTGGGTTTTTTATTTGTGTAGGGATTTTTTTCAAAGCCACAATTTCAATTAGGTCATAATTAGCTGCAATTTTAACATTTATAAAAAACATTTTGCTATAGATAGCCTCATGTTTTTATTTAGATGTTGATTTTAAAGTTTTTCTAAGCAAATGTTTATGTTTTAAGGCCATGATTGAAAAAAATTGTAATTTTGACCTGGTTAGAAAAAGTGGTGCTACTGATAGCACCACTTTTTGATTTGGGGATGGATTTTATAGTTTTTTTGAGCAACTATTTGATCCTTTAAGTCCATGCTTGAAAAAAGTTGTAATTTTGACCCGGTTAAAAAAAATGGTGCTACCGGTAGCACCACTTTTTGATTTGGGGGTTGATTTTTATGTTTTTTATGCAAAAATATGGGTTTTAAGGGATAGAGTTCTAAATATGCGCGTTCTATAGTTCATTGTTCTGTGATGTTGGGATGTGCGAAAAAAGGGAAAACTCAGAATCTTGGAGCCTAGAGTTTCAAGGCTCTAGATAAGCACCCAAATTATTAGCACGGGGTCACAAAAGTGGTCCCATGCAAACCAAGGGCAGAAGAAAAAGGGGTTGATGCCCAAAAATTTGTTGCAGAATAGAGCGAGGCTTAGAGATAGAAGCCCGAGGGGTTCTTGACCAACCAAGACCCGCTGAAAATGGAATCTGATATTACTTTTATTGAATCAGATTGGTTTCTTCTGGAAAAAATAAATTTAAAGTCTATTAGCCTGAAAAAAATTAAGTTGACTGCACATTTTGCAGAATTAACAATTGTCAGAACCAAACCGAATTGTCACATAGTGTAGAGAAATGGGGCAGGCACAAGATGCTTACATTTCGGAAAATGAAGCTAGAGGAATGGATGTCTATTTTGGAGTTGAAGGGACAAACCCTAATGGGCATGGAGAAGAAATAAATAAAGAAGGGAACATGATGAAAATAATTAAAAAGTTGCAGAAATGTGTCCAAACTCACCGAGCAGATAACAAAAATCTCATGAAATCTAGGGAGCAATAAGGAGAATTCAACATAAAGTTGATGCAAATCCTGGAAAGAATAGAAAATAAATTGGATAAGGAGAGTGGTTCAAGCAAATCAAGAAGTCACAGAAGAACAAAAAGTGACAACAGACATCACCTCCCCACGACATTCCAATAAGAGAGTATACAACAACTCAAGTCTATCCCCTGTTAGGAAGCATAAGCAGTCTGGGGTGGATGAGCTACAAGGAGAAATGAACAAAATAAAACCTCATATGTTTGATGGGGAGCAAAAGAAGCTTGATGAAGATGCAAAGACATGGTTGTTGGGCATGAGAAATTATTTTCAATTGCATAATTATTCTTCTCATGCAGAAGGAAGAATTGCCATCTATCAACTCAAAGGTGAGGAATCCATGTGGTCGGATAAACTTTTGTAGGTGCAACACAATGATGAGAAAAATGTTACTTGGAGGGAATTCAAGAAGTATTTTGAAAATAAATACTTGACTAAGAGGTACTATGATAAGAAAATGAAAGAGTTCTTTGAAGTCAAGCTGGGAAGTATGTCCATTGATGAGTATGAAAGAAGGTTTTTAGAATTGTTGAAGTATGTTTCTTTCATCAAGGATGAGACAATCAATATTCATAGGTACGTGAGTGGTTTTCCACCTTTCATCAGTGAAAAAATACAATATGATTATCCCAAATCATTGGAGGAGACTATAAGGCGAGCTAAGTGCCTATATGATCAGCAAAAAACAAGGCCAACTTTCCAAAAAGATTGGGAAGACAAGAAGAAATTCAAGATGGATCAGAGGAAGAAGGGAATTAAGCCACCATTCTTTAGAAATAATCCTCAGGGACAACCAACTTCTAGAGAACCCAGAACAATTGAGACAGGTGGTCAAAGGCCAAGGCAACAACCTATTCATTGTTGGGGTTGTAAAGGTGATCATATGTTTAGAGATTGTCCTCACAGAAGTGACGAAGTGAGAGTTGTTCACAATGTTCAGCGAGCTGAAACAGTGGGGGATATGGGAAAAAATATACCAAGGATCTATGCAGCCTTGGAAAACAAGCAAGCAGAGTATCAATCACATATGATTGAAGTGGAAGGTATGATCAACAACCAAACCATTACTTTTTTAATTGATTTAGGAGCTAGTCATAGTTATATAGATCCTAAGATGGTGGAAATTTTTCATTTACCAAGAAACAAGCATGGAAAATATTGGTTGGTGCAGTTGGCTACTGGAGCCAAAAGAAAATTCAATGAGATGGTTAAGTCATGTCTTATGGACATGAATGTACTAGGCACAAGGGCATATTTGAACATCTTTCCTTTAGGTTCTTATGACTTCCTGATTGGTATGGATTGGTTAGACCAACACCATGCCATCTTAGACTATCGTAACAAGGCATTCACTTTCCTAGATGAGGAAGGAAATTAAAGAACATTCCAAGGAATTCCTAGGGCAATGACTATTAGAGAAATTTCAGCAATGCAGCTGAAGAAATGCTACAGGGAGGGCAGTCAAATATTTGCATCCCATATGGAGGAAGCACCTAAGGATAAGATGCCAAATTTTGAGGATCATGCAATCCTAGAATATTTTGAAGATGTGTTCATTAAGGTACCGATACTACCCCCAAAGAGAGATATTGATTTCTCTATAGATTTAATGCTTGGAGCAGCTCCAGTGTCAAAGACTCCTTACAAAATGAGTACACTAGAGCTGAAGGAGTTGCAAATGCAGCTTGAAGAACTTCTGAAGAAGGGGTATATGCACCCAAGTGTGTCACCCTGGGGTGCCCTAGTCTTGTTCGTGAAAAATAAAGATGGGACATTGAGATTTTTCATCAACTTCAGACAGTTGAATAAAGTAACTATAAAGAACAAGTATCCTCTGCCAAGGATTGATGATCTCTTTGATCAATTGAAGGATGCAAAGATATTTTTAAAGATAGATCTCAAGTCAGGATACCAGTAGGTAAGGATTAAAGAGGAAGATATCAACAAGACCACCTTCAGAACAATGTATGGTCATTATGAGTTCACAATGGTGCCATTTGGGTTGTCAAATGCACCAACTATTTTCATGTGCTGAATGAATGGTGTTTTCCGAGAATATTTAGACAAGTTTGGAATTGTCTTTTTGGATGAAATTCTTGTATATTCCAATTCAGAGGAAGAGAATGAGAATCATTTGAGGACGGTGTTGCAAGTGCTAAGAGAGCATCAGTTGTATGCCAAATTAAGCAAGTGCTTATTTTATCAAAACATAATTCACTACTTGGGGCATATCATTTCAAAGGATGGGATAATAGTGAACTCTGAAAATATAGAAGCCATTAAAAGGTGGACAACACCTAAGAATGTGACAGAATTCATATCCTTCATGGGTCTAACTGGTTACTACAGAAGGTTCATTGCAGGGTTTTTGAGAATAACTCACCCCATCACTTCCTTGCAAAGGAAGGGGAAGAAATTTCAATGGATGGAAGAATGTGAAAGAAGCTTCCAGCAATTGAAGAAACTATTAACCAGTGATCCAATTATGAGGATTGCAGATCCAAATGAAGACCTCATTGTATGCATAGATGCATGTAAAGAAGGACTGGGTGGAGTCCTCAGTCAAAATGGGTTTGTTGTATGTTATGAATAAAGGAATTTGAAGGATCATGAAAGGCTCCATGCCACTCATGATTTGGATTTGGAAACCATAGTGCACACCTTGAATAAGTGGAGGCACTACCTCATGGGAAAGAGGTTTGAGCTGAGGACAGACCATAATGGTCTGAAATATTTGTTTGATCAACCAACTCTAAATGTCAAGAAAAGAAGATGGTTAGAGTTTCTCAGTGAATATGACTTTGATATAAATCATATCAAGGGGAAAGAGAACAAAGTATTTGATGCACTCAGTAGAAGAGTGCATGAGTTTCATACTACAACCATTAGTGTGTACCAATCATATTTGAAAGACAAATTTGTAGAGGCTCCGAAATCAGATTCGTAGTATATGGAATTGGTAACAAAATTGCAGCAAGGTAAAATGGAGCAGAAGGTTGAGGATTATGAATTGGGAATTGATGGAATCCTCCTGTACAGAAACAGAGTTTATGTACCCAACTCTTCTAAATTGAGGAGTGTGATTTTAAAATAAATGCACAATGTACCTTATGCAGGGCACCCATGATATTGGAAAACAATTTCAATAGTCAAAAGCCAATATTATTGGCCAGGTATGAAGAGGGAAATTGTTGATTTTATTGCCAAATGTTTGGAATGTCAAAAGGTAAAGGCTGAGCATAGACACCCAGTTGGTTTAATGCAGCCATTACCCATTCCTGAGTGGAAATGGGAAGTGGTAACAATGGATTTCATCATGGGATTGCCTAGAACAAACAAGCAACATGATGCAATCATGGTGGTGGTGGACAAGCTTACTAAAGCTTCCCATTTCATTCCAATGAATACTAATCATAAGGAAACTAATGTTACTGATATTTATATGAAGGAAGTAGCACGCTTGCATGACTTACCCAAGACAATTGTGTCTGACGAAGACCCAAAGTTTACATCAAAGTTCTGGAAGGGGTTATTCAAAGGATTCAGAACAAATATGAACTTCATCACAATATGTCATCCTGAGTCGGATGGGAAAACAGAAAGGGTGAACCAAATGATAGAGGACATTCTAAGGATGTATGTGATGGACAAACCATCTAAATGGGAGGTTATTTACACTTGGTAGAATTTGCCTACAACAATGGGTATCAAGCATCACTGAAGATGAGCCCATTTGAAGCAATTTATGGAAGAAAGTGAAACACCCCAGTAAGATGGGAAAGCCCAACTGATAGGGCAGTGGCTGGGCCAGAGTTGATCAAGAAAATGGAAGAACAAATGATGAATATTAAGCATAATTTGAAGGCTACCCAAGACAGGCACAAAAGTTATGTTGATAAGAATAAAACTCACAGGGAATTTAAAGTAGGGGATCATGTATTCCTGAGAGTGAAGGCCAATATAAGCTCCCTGAAATTGGGAAATTGTTCAAAGTTGGAAGCTCGATATTGTGGGTTGTTTGAAATCCTAGAGAGGATAGGTCCAGTAGCATATAGGCGTGCATTTCCTGCATGCATGTCTATACATAACGCATTTCATGTGTCATTTATTAAGAAATATGTACCTGATTCTAATCATGTTATTGATTGGAATGTGATTCAGGTGGAGCAGGAAAGTGCTTTTCAGGTGCATCCGGCGCATATACTAGACCAGAAAAGAAATCATCTTCGGAATCGAGCCATAGGGCTTGTAAAAGTTCAGTGGACCTGGTACAGTACTGAGGACACAACATGGGAGCATGAAGATGCTATGCGGGCAGAGTACCCACATCTTTTTGAAGGTTTTGGAAATCTTGTTGTTGTTGTGTAAGTAAGTTGCACTGAGGATAGAGCAAAAGTAAGGGGAGGGGATTGTAACACCCCAAGGTTGAACCCCTGTTGAATTGTAATTATGTTTATATGCTAGTGAGCCAAGTGTTTATAAACTGAAGACTTATATGTTTATTATGCCGGAGAGCCTAAATGATTAAGGCCATGAGCCTGATTTTTGTATATGTAAATACACATATCATTAATAAAATTACACTTCTACATGTAGACCGAACACAAAGTAAGAGTTATGGGGGACTAAGCTCCACTAGGTAGGGTAAGGGAGGGGACTAAGTGTCTAGGCCTAGGGGCTAAGCTAGAGGGCTTACCTCTAAGGGGATAATATTTTATCATTATTTACTAAAGGCTAAGGTGGACATGATAGGTGTTGTCTTAAGTTCCTGGGAAAAAGGAGAATGAGTGCTAAGTGGAGCTCATGCAACTTCAGGAAGACATGTGTCAGCTTGGGCGCATGCAGTTTATAACTGGGAAAGCCAACTCGTTTGGGGTTCCTCCTCGCCATTCTCGCGACCCTCGCTTGCTCGCAAGTCTGCCACCCTACCAGATTCACCCACTAACTCATGTACTGAGCCGTCATCTCCATCGTCAACCTCTAAACAAGCACGCAACCTGTAACTTCCTTGGTCATGTTGTGTTTTAACTATTGGTTGTTGCATCCCATGTAGTTCCTTGACTGAGTGTGGCTTGTTGCCATCGTCTGTTCTTTACTGAGATTTTTTGTTCCCATCACCTTTTCGGGAATTGAATTAGAAGTTAAACTGAAGAAGTAGGTTGTCAAGCTTGTGGTTTGAAGAGGCGGTTCGTCAGGCCCATGGACTAAAGAAGAAGGTTGTCAAGCTTGCAAGCAACTCTCTCTAGGTGAGAGGTTGTTGGGGAAGTGATTTCCTAAAGGGAGCCCAACTGCAGCTATAGTGCACAAAGAATTCATGTCTATCTTGTTGCTGAAGCCCCGGAAGGGAAGTGGGCCAGTCGAAGGACTATTGAGCAGAGAAGGGGCACACTTCCTAGGGTGGGACAAGCATGTGGGGAATGAGAGGTTGTATGCCATTAGTGTGAGCTAGTTCTGGGAGATAATCCTTCCTATTGACCTGTGCAACTTTCCTTTTGCCCTTGCCAAGCCTAGGAATCCCTTGTCCGGTGAAGTTTAGTCCTAGATCAAGGGTGACCCACTACTGAGGGTGATGAGAAACATGGTCTAAGGCTGGGAGGTTTGTGGAAGGTCTGCACGTAGTTGGTGGTCATCTATTGAAAGATAAGTACCAAATCTTTGTTGATTGTATGTTGTGTAATTGTACATGTTTTATAATTGATGAGTAATGCCTGGATTTTTCATATATGTTGTATGTGTAGGCTTACTATTATTTCCGTATTAATCTGTGTATATTAGAATATGTTGTATGTATGTTTTAATGATTATTTCCGCATGAATAAGTGGCATGAAAAAAATGTTGTAACTATTAATTTGCGTTAGATATGCATGCATATAAATACACAAAATGGTATCAGAGCTAAGAGAAACATCCAAGAAGTGATGTTTCTTGGCTTGATGGTGGCTGGGGACATTACAAAATGGTATCAGAGCTAGTTGGGAAAAGATAAGGTTGTTGGGTAGTGTTTCCTGACAGAGGTGGATGGTCGAGGATGTTACAAGAAAGAACAAAGACTAAGCTCGATAACCTATTCTCATGTATTTACGAGCATGAGAAAGAACAAAGACTAAGCTCAAGATTGGTTTCATTTTTACACAAGCTTGAAACAAAGTAAAAATATGCTTGGGTGGGTTTCATTTTTTTGCAAGCTTGAAAATAGGAGAACTATGCTCAGAACTGGTTTCATTGTTTCAATGAGCTTAAAACCAAAAACTAAATGTGCTTGACACTCCTCAATGTAAATTCCAAAGGTGGGTGGTTGGTACTTTTCCCCTAGCTTGAGAAGCTATCAGCTTAACTCCAACATGATAAAAGGATGGAGACATGCCCCCCAAGCTTTGTTTCATCCATCAACTCTCCTCCTATACCCAATAGAATCTTGGTTACTGATAGGAAAAATTTTCACCAGAGAGGGAGGAAGAAAAAGGATCAACTAACCAAGGTGGATGGAATGAAGGTTCAACTACGAGTTGTAATGGAATACTTGACTCAACGGGAGAGGTGGTTGTTTCATTTTTTAACGAGCTTGACACAGGAAAAGAACTATGCTCATAATGGTTTGTTTCATTTTGTTAACGAGCTTAACACAGGAAAAGAACTATGCTCGATAACCTCTAGGTTTGATTCCCATACCTTTGTTTCATTATTTAATGAGCTTTCCACATGGAAGAAAACTATTCTCGTTACTAGCTGTTTCATTTTTTAACGAGCTTGAAATAGGAAAAGAACTATGCTCGTGTTGATCAGTTTCATTTTTTAACGAGCTTGAAATCGAAAATAAACTATGATCTGTGTTAGGTTGGATCCCCAGACCTATATTTGATTTTTTAACAAGCTTGACACAGAAATGGGAACCATGCTCGTTACTATCATCTTGATCATGGCTTTCGAGAGGATAATGCTCCGAAAGGAATACATGTCAAGGGACAAACCCCAATCATGGATTCCATGAGATCTTCGCTAGATAGAAGAGAAACACTCTAGAAGGAATACATGTCGAGGGGTACGATAGGGGTAGGGAGATCATGCTCTAAAATCCCTATCAAAGAGATCACCATGTCAACTACCAAATCTAAGTTAGAAGAAGGGAGAGATTCCTTCTTAGTCGGAGTTGAATGCATGGGACATGTTGCCAAATAATTAACCTGTGGTGGGGTGGATGATGCTGGAATATAAGGACCATGTAGGGAATAATGATGGTTTACCATCATATGAGTTCCAATGAATAAAAGTTGGGCTATGGTCACTATGTGTCCATTATGAGGGAAACACATCACGTGAAAGAGTGTGGACACAAAATATTCCATGGTGTAAACATAGTATCACCCAAGGAGAAAATTGAAGTCCAAGGGGTTGTGGACTACCATCACATCAATGTAGACCATTTTCCCCCCCAAAGTAACAAGGAACTGATGAAGGATCCCTAAATGTTGACTAACCCTTCTGTTAAAAGCCAACAAATTATGAGTCATCGACACAAGATGAGGTGAACCAAGAGATTTCCAAGCATTCGAGGATAGGATGCTAACAAAAGCTCCTTCATATATTATAGTGTTAGGAATATTCCTACCAAAAACCTGAACAACGATTTGGAAAGGCGCATAAGAATGAAGACAAGGTTCTTAGAAAATTCCAATCAATGGTAATCACATTGTTTGGAGAGGGTGTCATGGGAACGGGTGGAATTCCCCCTTGTCCGGAGGAATCCATAGTGACAAGAAAGACCTGAGCGACATCCTCACTCTTCAAAGGAGGAGGGGGATTGACTGATGGGGATATCGAATTGACCACTTGATGAACCAAATCGACTGAGGAGGTACTCAACTCGATCATTTGGGTTTCACTCTTCGATGGAAGAGTGGGATCAATCGATGAAAGAATCAGATTGACCACTTTATCAACTGGGTCAACTGAGTATGAAATAAAATTGACCACTTGATCAACCAGAATGACCATTTCATCAACCAATGGCGGGTTGGGAGAGAGTTTACGGTAACCTATTGGAAGTTGTTGTTGAAAATCAACAATATTTTTCAACAAATATGAAGCTTCATCCATGCAGAGACAAAGGTAGGTGTGGTGCATCTCCTTACATAATAACCAAGGAAATTTGTGTTTACCCTTGTTATTTCCAACCTTATCATTGGTCGATGGGTTGTCACCAACATGATCTACAGTGACTAATGACTTGGATTGGGAAGAAACCTAAGACCACACTTCTCTGACTTTGGGAATACCAGGGAAATCCTTGAGAAGGTGATCACCCTTGCAAATCCTACAAGGGAACTTGGGATTGTAATTTTTAGACATGACAACACCATCAAAACTCCCAACATGATGCCTATAGGCTAGCTAATTACTTCCAACAAGTCCTGCAATGGTTGGAATATTTCTCGCTTTCTTATTTTTCTTCTTCTTAATCTTCTGTTTCTTCTTCTTCATGTCCACTTGGTTACTAGTTGTAGAGATTTCACTAGGCAAAGAGGAAGAATGGGAAGAAGACCCTACAGGTGAAGAAGATAGGGGATAGACATGAGGTTGATGATCTGGGGGTGGAGTGCTTACATATGAAGCACTAGGAGCATTCACATTCACCAGAGTGGAAAACAACCAAACCGGAAACCCAATCGTGAGACCAGGAAGAGTCAAAGTTGCGATGTAAGGTGGAAAACGTGTCTCGTAGAAGGAGAAAAAAATGGTATCCATAGAAAAGGGATTCCTTCATTGGTATACCCATGAATTGACGCCATAGATATAGACTCAACCCTAAGGTCCACTAAGAAAAAAAACAATACGCGCTATAAAATCTAGGAAGCAAACTAAACAAACCAATAACTTCTCATAATGAACTTACTAGTTGGTGATGAAATCCAACATCACGGGAACATGGAGAAGGGGCTGGGATGAGTGGGTGGATCAGTTACATTGGCGATCTTCTTAACAGACTTATGCTCTGGTGCAAGTCCCCTTACAGCGAGAACCGCGGGTGACCCTCCAAGGGGCCCGAGTGAGTTTGGCCAACGTCTGACCCAGTTATAGTGAAGACTCCCCTTCACTGTCACCTCATGTATAAACCCTAATGATTATCGCCAATAAGGTCGCCAACTCCTAGTTAGCCTTCGGGCGGGTATAGTCGATAATCGGTTCCCAAAGTATGGGAAGGATATTAAGTCCGAAATTCTCCAAGAGGACTGAGAACAAGAGGACTGGAAAAATCTCTAGAGGACCCCAAATTGATTTGTGATTCACGAAGTTCTCAGACCAAATGAAAAAAACTGATTCTCAAGAAGAACCCCCAATATACTCTCATTCCACTATGTTTGGTTAAGCCTCAGAGGGGTAATCTTTGTTTCTCTCCCACACATGACCTTGTGTTTAACCCCTATGTGAGAGGGGGGTCTCGGCTATGCTTATACAAAAATTGGATTTTCTCTCCCTATTGTAATAATCTAAGTTGATTTTAGGTTCTTTGGAGAGTTCACCTAACAACCCATTCCAAAGCTCTAGCTTGATCTACTATTAATGTACAGGCCCTAAAAAGAAAGGTTGCTAGATCATTTTTATTAAGCACATGATTTTATGGTTGTTGGTTTGCTCAAGGGTGCAATAGTGAAACTGATGATGTTTAAAGGACTCGACTCCTAAAAGGTGCAGAGAATGATGCAATGCAATAATTCATTTTTTATGAAAGCTAGCTAAAGCGAGGAGGGGAGTTCTTTATTCGTTTATAAGGAGAAATAAACACTTCAACAACATGCAATCTTAATTTTCTTTTTAATGAAATGGAAAACAATGCCAAATGATGAAATGAAGTTTTCATAATGTGAAAGCAAACCACTTTCCTAAGCTACTTTTGAAAACACTCCAACAAAAGTTTATGCTTTCTCTTTTTCTTTTTAAGTAAATGCAATTTGAAAGGAATTCCTTCTATTTATTTTCTTTCAATCTACAATGTGTAATGCACTAAAAAGTAGATAAGAAGGAAGAAAGAAAATATTCCAAATTGAAACACTCAAAACTCAAGGCTTCAAAACTGAAAAAAGTCTTCCAAATGACTAAAAATCAATCAAAACTCAAAGCAATCAAAGCAAGAGTGGGAAAACAATCATAGAGAAATTTCTCCAAACAATATCTTAGGGAGATGCCAAGGATATGTGGAATACTTAAGGAGGTCAAGGAATACAAGTCTATTCATACCAATGCAAAAATAATTCTAATAAGATTCCATATGAGTGGCATACACGAAAAGAGGAAAAATTTTCAAGAAAAACGAAAAACAATTCACAAAAAGATTGTAAAATTCACAACAAGGAATCTAATGCAGATCCAAGGTGGATCTGGAGTGTTGAAGAGGGCCACAAAAAATAGGTATGAGTGAGTTTTTGAAGGATAAATCTTCAAAAAGGGTTCTTAGGATAACGGTCGCTTCCTAAAAAGGGAGACAAAACGACATGGTCACTCCCTGTGAAGGGAGAAAGGGTGACCAAAAGGTATGGTCACACCTGATTAACCTAGGAGAATGGATGGTCGCTCCTTTATAGAGCCAAAAGGGAGACCAAGTGAGGTTGGTCTCTCCCTAATAGAGAAAAAAGGGTGACCAAAGGAGGTTGGTCACTCTATTTACACAGGGAAAGAGTGACCGAACCTGGAAAATGAAAAAAGGGTGGATCTGGATGAGATCTGATAGATTTGGGATATGGGTTTCTTCAACTAGACACATAAAAGAGTGGGGAAATTATTGGGATGGAACAAGAGCACTTAAAAGGGAAGATATCTCTAGAAAGAGGATTCAACAATTCAACAATCTAAGGGGATTAATACATGGAGAAAAACTTCCCCAGTATGGTCGCCAATCTGTTGTTTGGATTTTGTACCCTATAGGAGGTGAGCTCCTTTAGGTTCTACCAATCCCTAAGATAGGAATAGAGACATAAACTAAGGATGTTCCTAAATCTAATTCATACATGGAAACCTCACAAGGATCAAAGAAAACATGCATGGATTGACAACAGATCTAATAGTATATCATAACACATAATCATACTAATTCTCTACCAATGAATACATAAA
>JZKD02S2076698.1:12146-26852 GCA_000966675.3 Picea glauca | reverse complement strand
TCATACCACCATGGTTATATCACTTTTGGGTTGAAAAAAGGATAACTTAGGCCGATTGATGCAAAAAGATATCGATTGCAAGAATGTAGATACGGATTTATGAGTGGAACAAAATGAATAACATATTGAATAACATAATACAAAGATACGTAGAACAACAACATATATCCAGTGAACAATAAATTCTATTAAATAAATAAAATAGGTTGAAACTGTAAAACTGCTAAACTGAAACAACTTGCTTGCATGGTGGTAGCTATCTTTGAGAAGAGATGTGGATGCTACGCACATTCGTCTGAGAAGAATAATAAAAATGATGATCCAAAGGCCTTTTTAACATTAGTCATGAATGCCAAAACCCTAGACATCCAAAAACCTAACCCTAGGATATGAAATGCCAAAAGTTACATGGGCCCCGATGGGTAAGTTGGTACCTTAACTTCTCGGGGTTGTAACTTTTGCATATGACCTCCATTTTTGGCATTTGATAGCCCATTGTAAAGGTCTTTTTGAGAAATTCACAACATGCCATCAACCTCTAACTCTGTCTACAATTTGACAGTGGCAAGCAAAAAAAATAGTGTTTAGGCCCCTAAAACGACCCTAGAAGTACAAAAACATGTATTGATATGAACACTTCCAAAATAAGCCAGTTGGAATAGGTGGGAAGCCATTGACATCCACCTGGATGTTGTGTAGGGTTTCAAGACAACCCTAGAAGTGAAAAACCCACAATTACAAAGAAATTTAATCATTACAGAGAAACGTGTTGAACTAAAAACTGTCAAGATGAGCCAGTTGGAATAGGTGGGTGGCCACCAATATCTACCTGGATCAATCCTCCCCCCTTAGGAATAAATGGTATCCATTGTGTTGAGTTACCCCATCAGGTGAGGAAACTTCCAGCGAATTTGGCCCCATGTGAGCCACTTTTCTTGATGTAGGAGCTACCTTGCCTTGACAACTCGATAAATTTGGATCCTCTGCTGGCGAGTGCCCTTGAACTGTGTGTCCACTATATGATTAGTGTATTCTTGTTCCATGCAATCAGGGTTGAGCTATGTTGGTTTCAACTGTTCTACGATCTTTGAGGTGTCCAATAATGGTGGAAAATATGGCCGAAGGAGGTCCACATTGAACATTGGGTGCAGGCCAAGGAAGGGTGGAGTGTTGAGCTCAAAGGAATTTCTACCCACAACCTTAGTGATAGTGTAAGGTCCATAGATAAGTGGGAAAATCTTCTGATGGGGCCCTGTAAGGTGCTCTTTCTGAAAATGTAACCAGACCTTGTCTCCCACCTGAAACTGGTGTGATACCCAGTGTTGATCATGGTGATGCTTGTACTTAGAATTGACTTTCTACAAAATCTCATGGACCTGTTGGATGATGTGTTGAATCCGCTCGATGAATCTAGTGTCTTTTTCGGCCTTATACTGAACATGGGAAGATTATTCATGTGTGGTTGCAAGAGGTAGTTCAACATCAATGGGACCCAAGGGTTGGAATCAAAACCCCACCTGAAATGGGCTATGGTCGGTGGAGCTATGGAGAGCCATGTTGTAGTTGTGTTGAACATAGGGAAGAATCCCATCCCATGTATGTGAATGCTTAGATTTGTACATGTGAAGGATGTGCATAATCATCTGATTGACGACCTCTATCTATCCATTGGTTTGGGGGTGGAAATCAATGGATTTAGTGATCTCGGTGTCCAACAGTGACTAGAGACTCGACCAAAATGTGTTTAGGAACCTATTGTCCCAATCTGAGGTGATGGTCTGTGGATCCCAAAATGGACCCACACCCATTCAAAGAATATATTAGTAGTATCTACCATTGTGATGCTCTTCTAGAAGGCTATGATAATAACCATATTTGAAAACTAATCAACCACCACAAATACATAATCATTGTCGTGCTTGGTGGACGAAATTCCAGACATGTAATCCATCGAGATGGATTCCCAAGGCCTATCGAGAGTAGGAAGAGGGGTGTATAAGCCTTGCTTCTTGATGGATGGCTTGGAAGTGGCATAGGTAGTAAAATATATGATATACTTGTTGACGTCCTGTCGAAGATTTTGCCAATAAAAATGTTTATGTAGAATTCCACAATTTTCTCTACGCCAAAATGTCTGACCATACGACTGTAGTGAGCCTCCCAAATAATATTTTCCCACTCACTTGTGGGAATACAGAGGTGGCCCAAATGGCATAACAATCCATCCTAGATGTGAAAATTGGTGATATTCATGCATGTACCCAAGATATGATAGGTGGTGGTGAAGTGAGGGTCACACCGATAACGTTGGGGCCACTTAGATGCCTCATGCCCACATGAATGGAGAATTGTGGTGAGTGAAGCAATGGGAGGGCAACTGAGGCAGTCAATGACATGATTTGTACTCCATGTTTTATACTTGATGTTGAGATGGAACTAATGTAGGTACGTGGACAACTTTTGATGGCAATCATTCTGCAAATTCCCTTATGTCTGTATGAATTGTATATGCTTGTGATCAGTGTGGATGATTTTCTCCTTTTCCAGAATGTAATGTTTCCATTGATGACAGGCTTGCACAATGGAATACATTTATTTTTCATAGGTGGCGTATTTTTGGACAATATCTAAGAGTGTCTCACTATGGTATGCTATTGGATAACCGTGTTGAGTGAGAACTACGCCTACAACATATTCGGAGGCATCAATCTCAATATCAAACAATTGTTGCATATCAGGTAAGGAGAGTACTAGCAATGAGCACAAGCGATGCTTCAGATTAGAAAATTCTTATTATTGTGCCTTCCCCAATGTGAACTTTTCATTGCCACTACCCTTGGTTACTTGGCTGAGGGCCCATGGAATATGGGAGAATCCCAACACGAAACTTTGGTAGAAGTTGGCAAGACCCAAGAAGCTATGAAGCTCGGTTAGTGTGGTCAGGGTTTGCCAGTCATGAATGAATTGGATCTTATATGGATCCACATGTACCCCATGGTCATTAACAATGTAGCCCAATTATTGGACAATGTTCATGCTAAAGGAACTTTTTTCCAAGTTGGCATATAGCTTGTGCTGTTGCGGAGAGCCAAAAACTTGTTGAATATGATGCATGTGCTCCTCCCAAGTTCTCCTGAAGATGGGGATGTCATCCATATATACCACCAAAAAAGAGTTGGTGAAGGGTCTATGTAAATCATCCATCAATCTCATGAAATTTGTTGGTGCATTTGTTAATCCAAAGGGTATGACCAACCATTCAAAGATACTTTCTTTAGATTTGGAAGTTGTCTTCCATACATCAGTTGGTTCGATGGGAAACTAGTGTTAGCCATAATTTAGGTCAATATTGATGAAGAACTTTTCCCCCTTGAGTTGGTCAAGAAGGCCATCAATTTGGGGAATTTGGTATAGGCTCCTGACTGTGAATTTGTTTAGTGCTTTGTCTTTCTCCAGGTCCTGTCTTTCTCTTGCACTAGCACAATCGGGATTCCACAAGGGGAGGAGCTAGGTTGGATGTGATAATTTTGAAGAATCTCTTGGATCTGGTGCTTGATTTCATCATTTTCCATCAGTGAATGATGATATACTGGCCCATTATGCAGTGGTACATTGGGGGTTAGATCAATTGGATGCTTGACTTGGCAGTGCGTAGATACCCCGGTGGGTGAGAAGATGTCTTTATACTCTTCCATGATCCTGTCCACTTGATTCTACTGCAAAGATAGGATTTGTGTAGAGGTCATGGATGTGGCGGAGAACTTCTTCTTATTGCGAGCACAGATCACAAAGAAGGCGAACTTCTCGGTCTGTGAAATGACTTAACTACATTGTTTAGCAGATATTAAAGAAATAGTGGTAGGCGGTGCTACCTCTGGTATCCTGTACAATTGTATACCCAAAGTAATAATAACATTGTAGGGTCTAGAATCATATAAAGCATGTCGCTTCCAAAAATATGGTTGGCCTAAAACAACATCACAAACTTCAAGGGGAGAAATATCACACAATACCTTGTCTTTGAAGGAATTGATGTTTTAGGGCAGACGACATTGTTGGATGACGCGAAGATCTCATCCTTGGCGAAGCCAACCGATGGTGTAGGGTTGCGGGTGTAGTGTCATCAGTAGGTCCAACTGCTTGATGACCTCTACTGATATTAGGTTCTTCTCACTGCTGCTATCGACAATGAAATGCAACAGATTCCTTTTTACCCACATCTGTGGGTTAAAGAGGCATTCCCCTTCCTCCGGTTCTTTTGGTTCGCTTGGATGTAATTTGGTTGTAGTGACAGTGGAACTGGGCTCGACATTGATGATTCACTTCCCACTTTCTGGACTTGATTTAGAGTTAGAATTTGGCTTTGACTCAGAAGCTTTCATCTTGGCCACCAGTGACTGCTTGGAGTGACATTCTTCGGTTTTGTGCCAATGGATTTTATGGTATTCACACCACTTTCCCATGTTCTTCTTCGACTTCTCATTACCCTTCTTGGGTTTTGGCTTGGATTGGTTGTACTGAGAGTGACCATATTTTATCTGTCCCTTGTTTTGTGGGTTGGGACCGACTTTCCCCTACTTCAACTATGAGGAATTTGCAGATCCAAACTCTCACCTCTTCTGCTTAAATTTTTGCTTGATCTTGAAAGCATATCTATAAGCCGCACCTAATAATGCGATGTCAATATTTGAGCACCAGATTTCATTCAGAGTCTTCGATACCCAATTTGGTTCACAGAGTATGGAAAATATTGGTGAATTATGGTATTGTTTGGTCCCTTTCTTGACGTAGCATGGTCCATCTTGTGTATTGGTCCTCGTAGCTTCCAACAAGGTAGTATTGTTATTTAATGGCATCCCTGAAGGAATCCCAGGTGGGGGTGTGTTGGCACAGAGGAAAATCCAGGGTTCAACGCTTCAACAATGCACCAACAAAACCCTAACTACCTTCCCTTTCAGCAACACCTGCGAAGCAGATGAAGTCTCACCCGAGGTAGAGGCAGGGGGGGTTGCAGGACTCAAGTGTCTACAACCTAGCTGGGACACAAATCTGTGATAACAATACTTAACATAGCACTTAGAAATTAGCATTCATTATTCTTTAACCATTATTCACATCATAGGTTAATCCCTTATTACATATCGACGTAGTAACAACCAATATCAAGCACTTCTAACCATTCATCACATAGCATCAAAGCAGATCTAGTCATTCATTCATGTATAAAGCACTAAGCATCAATGGATATACCTATGACACCAAGATTATTACACTAAGAAATTAAATACATAAACAACATTGACATCATAGTACAAAGCACATCGACACAGGATATACGCGGTTCACCCCAGTGTGGGGCTACGTCTACCAATCTTCTTCTCTTCTTATTAGTCTCTTCCAATATTCTTACATGCACCAATCCAGAACGCCAAATCTACATAGGACAGGAGATCTGCGTGCACCTCTCCAGATCCTCCTTCCCCAAGTTGTATCAAAGCACAAAGCCTTACATAGTCCGTTTGCACCAAGAACTTACAAAATGCTTGCACTTAGCTCTACAAGCCTTAACACATCTTCTTGCACATAGCTAATATTAGCACTAAGCCATCATCCCTTTATTACATTGCCTAGCTACTTATTTATATATTACAAAAGAGGCCTAAGAATGGGTAAACCCATGGGTTGAAAAACCATACCCATTACATAAACCCTGAAACCCAAAAATCTAGCAAAAAGGGTGATATCCCATGATCCTCGCTTCACATGGGCACTCCATCTTCAACCAGCCTGTCGACGTCCCAAAAATGGTCAAACATGACCAACCTTTCCACAAAACTTGGTCGAGGGCCAAGAGGGTGACAAAAGATATTACAAATTCCTCTGTGGCCCTTTACTCAAAGTGCTTATCCCACTAGTCCTTAACATGGGGGATGACCTTGAGGAGTGTAAAAGTAATATATTCCCTATCGAAAAAATTGTGGAACAAAAAATACCCTTTGAGTAGATTCAACCATTTATCTACAACAACTGCATCTATCAGTCCTTCAAATAATGGAATATCAAAATTTACCTGTACCTTGAAGGGGGTTGTGTGGCTGCTTAATGAAGATGTGTCTCTTGTGGGCAGTCACTAAAGGATCTGTGTAAAGGTGTCCATCATCTCATTCCTTTTTTGCAAAAGTGATTCCTCGAGAAATTTTTTAAAAGGATCTCCTTCTCCATCATATTTTTTCTCATCCCCCATGAGTTGTGGTCAGGTTCGGTGTGACCGATCTTGTAAAGGCTTGACTATTTTGAGTCCCAACTTCTTGTACCCATATCTGGTCAGGGAAATGCACAAAGAAAAACAAATGAAGAGCAGACCGCTTAGATACAACTGATCCAGATTTATGAGCGAAACAAAATGAATAACAGACTAAATACCATAACACAGATATACAGAGAACATCAACAGATATCCAGTGTACAATAACTTCTATTGAATAAATAAGATAGGCTGCAACTGTAAAACTATAGAACTGAAACAACTTGCTTGAATGGTGGTAGCTATCTCTAAGAAGCGATGTGGTTTCTACGCACATTTGTATGAGTAGAATGATTACAATGAGGCTCTAGAGGCCTTTTTAACATTACTCATGAATTCAAAAACCCTAGACATCCAAAAACCTAACCCTGGGAGATGAAATGCCAAAATTTATATGCGCCCTGATGGGTAAGTTGGTACCTCAACTTCTTGGGGTCATAACTTTTGCATGCAACCTCCATTTTAGGCATGTGATAACCTGTTGGAAAGGTATTTTTGGGAACTACACATTATATTTTCAAAATCTAACTCTGTGTATGGTTTGACTATGGAAATCCAAAAAAAACACTGTTTAGGGCCCCAAAACATCCCTGGAAGTACAAAAATATGTACTGGCATGAAAACTTCCAAAATAAGCCAGTTGGAATAAGTGGGCAACCACCAATATCCACCTGGATGCTGTGTAGGGATTCAAGAAAACCCCGGAAGTGCAGAACCCACAATTACAAAGAACTTTCATCATTACAGAGAAACATGTTGAACTAAAAACTGTCAATATGAGACAATTGGAATAGGTGGGTGACCACCAATATTTACCTGGATCAAATGCCCCCATTCTTGCAAATAATAGAACATGTGTTGTTTTATAAGTTTTATTGTTTTAAAAAATATTTAAAAATTTTAATAACAATGCGTTGGTGCCGAGCATGCATTTACATCTACCTATGCACTCGAGATCGTGCACATTTTTTTTTCCTTATGCATCTATCAGTGCAGGTTTTGTTCTAAGATCATGCATGTTTTTTCCTTGAGAAATTATCATTGCAGGTTTTGTGCACATAGGTTGTCTATGAACCCGAAACAACACATACCCTTGACCACCATTCTCAATAGAGGAAACTAGAGAACTACGGTGTCACACCGAGAGTGTTGGTAGCTAAGTAGGGCCAAGCCAAAGGGATTCAAGTTGTTCGAGGCCATACCGAAGCTTAGTGACATTTTTATCAATGGTTCATTAAAATATTGGTTCTCTTTGTTTTAAGAGAATTGGACATGCCCTGGACGGATTTTTTTGTTGTTACACTTTATTTTTGTCACCCCCATGACCACTAATGATATGTGTATTGCCTATTATAAGAAATATCATTTTCCCTATTCCATGAAGGCTATTGAAGAAATAAGACTTTGCCTGAGAGATGGAATAATATATTCCTTATTGAAAAACCCTATCAAGAAAGATCATAGCACCTTACCAGTGTTAAGCGTGAGAGGATTCCAAATCATCGTATTTTTCACCACAGTTTCCTGTGACATCGTCGCAGGTTTCTTAGTGTTGAGGGTGCAACAATGTTTAAACAAAGGAAAAAGAAGAATTTCTCGAAGGTTCTAGAATAGAATCTTTGAAAGGATGAGGTGGCCTCTGATCAGTTTGGATCTCACTTGCTTCTCTGATTTAGTGGGATCATCATAATCCCTTAATCCATCCATATTCACTCAATAGAAGGAGGTATCTCTCATGGCAAGAGTTGGGTTGTCTTATGCATGAAAAATTCTGCGGAAGATTGTGCTTGTGATAGCTTTGCTTTATCTTTCCAAGTCAGGTTGTGTATATTCTTGATCAAAATAATTGGAGCAAAGGTGTGTGTGTGTTGAGGAAAAAGGCCATCGAAAGGGACCTTGCAACATCAAGGCATAGGTTGTATTCTCCAATTTCATCAATATAATACAGTAATACATTTCTTTCCTATAAAAGTGTCTTCATTTTTATTGCTTAACTCCTTGATCTTATGCATAGGTTTCATTAGAATATATATATCGTTTCTATATCTTTGTTGGTTTGTGTTTCTCAACAGGTTCAACATCTCACAAACCTTGATATGGAACAAGGACAACACTAGAAAGGATCAAACAACATTTAAACGATATGTCGTTTATCCCTTATTGAACTAGTATACATTACAATGGAAATCTAAGGAGAAGTTTGTATCTTGTCATGTTTTATTCTAATTTCTTGTTGAAATTAGGGAGATTAGTTCATGTCAACACTTACTGATTTTTCCAGTAACAAAATTGGTGACCATAGTGGGGAGCATCGTCTTTTGTTTTTATTTTATTTTTTATTTTCGATTGCCTTCTTTTGTTGATTTTTCATTCTCTAAGTCACTGATTGATCCAAGTTGACTCACAGGTCCTGAAAATTCACTGAAAACCCCTATCATATTTTTATTTTTTCTCAAGTTTCAGTCTTCATCACACCCTACTATGAGAAGCAGTGTGACATCGTCGCACTGTGTCCTTCTTCTGACTGCGACGATACCTAAACATCGCACTATGTCACACTGTGACCTGTGACTATTCTGAAAAAAAAAATTAGTGATAGTTTTTATCTTTACCCGGATTCTTTATCATTTCTTGGGGTGGATTTTTGGCTCTGTTGAATGATTGTTCACAACCTGGTTTGCCATTTTTAGTTGATATTAATCATTTTTGAAGTTTTGAAAGTCTTTCTCATAGGCTTCAAATTTCTATCTTTTACTTGTTGTTGCAAGGGTATAATCTATGGGTTTCGTCCTTGAGTTCTTGTCAGTCAAGCTATTAATGATCTTTTCTGAGTTTTTGATTTCAGTAATTAAACAAACAAGTTTTCTTTCTTTTTCATTTTTGGTTGTATTGTGAGTTAAGTTTGGGGAATTGTGTTGTGAATGCATTCATTTTCTTGAAAAGATTTTTCTTTTTCCTTGATTCATATCTCTGTTTTTATTGAAAATAAAAATAATTGAAAAGTATATTTCTATTTGTAGTGTTTATAAGAATTTTTTTTCTTTCTAGCTTTTGTTTAAAAGAGAAATTTGGAAAACTTTATTGCTTTGATTATTTGATATCAAGATTGTTCAATATTTAAAGGAATTGTTATCTTGCAACTTGTTGTATTTTGGCAAAAAGAAAACCTTCTCTCTTATGTAATTAGAGTTCATCAAACAAAAAGAATTGCATCTCATATCTCTTTGCATATTTTTGAGTCAAGGTCAAGCACTTCATCAGTTTCATCTCCACTTCCTTTTTGAGTAAAACAACAACCATTAAAATTAAGTGTAATTTTAAAATTTATTTACTAACTTTTATTTTTTAGAACTCTTGTACACCAACATTAGATAGGGCATAGATATTTGGAATAGGTTGTGAGGAATACTCTCCAAAGAATCATAACAAACAATAACATCTTGTGAATAGGGAGAGTTAAATACAATTGCTACATTTTGTCCAGGGAAGCCCTTCTAACACAAGGGTTAATCACGAGGTCACATTAAGGCCAATAGAGTTAATAACCCTACTTTGTTGGTCCTAGTGTATTGAATGCACATATAATTAGGGGTCACTTGAGAAGAAAACCCTGTGAGGGCCTTCTCAAGGAAATTTCGGGCTTAGATACCTTGCCCTTGCACGTATATCGGACTGTCGACTGCTTCCCTAGGCATAATTGTTGTAATTGGTAACCTTAGTAGCCTACACCTTTAGGGTCTTTACACGAGGTGATTGTGGAGGGGAAAGTATTCACGGTACCTAGAATCGTTGTTGGCTAAACTCACTCGAGCTCCTTGGAGGGTATACCCATGATGTTTTATGGGAGCTTGCACCAGGGTGTAATTATGTTAAGTAGGTTGTCAACCCCTTCTTGTCTTGATCTCGCGACATTGGATTTCATCACTAGCTAGTGATTTCAAAATAAGAAGGTTTGTCTATATGCTTGATATATAGATTTTATTAGTGAATGATGTTTGTCTTATCTAGTTGTCCATATATATTTTTTATTGTTTATTGGGTGTGTCTAACATCATCCCTCATCGTTCATGTAGGATGAAAGGATTTCCTTCGGAAGAACCGGAAGAATACGCCCCCTTGCTTCCTAATTCACTAGAGGGTCCTTCTCCTGAAGGAGATTTAAATACCGATGAATCCTCTGAGATTGGGAGTTCTACTCCATTGATTGAACCATCATTCCCTGTAAATTTTTTATTGATTGTTCACCAAGACCATGTTTTGCTCAGAATAAACTCTTCCAGATACGTTGTTGTTGAAGAATATCCTAGAATACCTTCGTGAACTTTTGTATAGTTCGGTGTGGATGAACCACCATTTCCTAGTGAATCATTTAGAACCCTTGTTCAAACTTTTGGAATTTTTAATCCCATTTCATTCTTTGTGGAGAAATCTCTCGGGACGCGATATTTTTGATAAACTAGGTATGAGTCCAAACCAACCTACATCACCACATGTACCTGTTGCTTCTACTGCTTATATAGTGCCTCCAAATCATTTTACTATCATGGAAAGTAATATTTCTATGATTTCAGACCCACTGTTGGTTGGTACACATACAGTTCTTCCTAGCCAGTTCACTAGCTCTACCACAGTCCCACAAGTTGCACCTTTTTTGTTGTAAATTCGATAAAAATTCAAGATCCTATTGGAACACCACTTATGTCTAGACCAAATCCATCACTTCTGGCTAGGTATAATTCTCTTAGTAGTTCTATTACTAATCCTACCCAGGGTCCATCTGGAGGACCTAGTCTTTTTGTTCCATCTGGCTATAATTCTCTTAGTGATTTTATTCCTAATCCTACCTAGGGTTTATCCAGAGGGCCTAGTCTCCCTCCACCACTTGGAGGATCTAATCTTCCTAGACCAACTAGCTCCAATTTTATTTGAGGCACAAGTCATCGTGTTACTTTTGGTTTTCAACTTCCTATTGGAGGAGACTCATTTGGGGGTCACCCCCAAGTTGGGGTACACAATCCAATTTATGGGCAATCTATGCCTGGATTACAAGCCCAACCCTGGAATTTTCATTTTCAATGAAATCAACAACTGCCTAGGGGGAAAGCTACTCAAACAATTTTTTTTGTACCCTCTTATCTCGGGAAACCTTTTCCAGGAACTGTAAATCCTAACTGGGGTCAATACTTTCAATCCAATGCCCTTTTCCAAGGTGGAATGCCAATTCAAAATTCTAATGTTGGATACTTGACTCAAAATCCTCCTCATCCAAATTTGACTCGACCCTCAAACGATTTTCAAGTGGCTTATGTTCCTATTGGTATACCTACGGGATTAAATCCCCAAAGTTATCAGTTTCCTCAAGTTAACAAACCATTTCCATTTCTAGCTACTTTGGATTTACCGGATTTGTCTAGAATTATGAATGATCATATCTTACATTCTCCTTTTTGGCCAGTTATACCTACTAAATTACCGTCATAAATTCCAAAGTTGGACGGTTGGTTGGGAGAAGATCCAAACAATCATTTCATGAATTTTCATCTTTGGTGTTCATCCAAATCCTTTATGGATGACTCCATACGAATACATATTTTCCAACGCACTCTTACGGATTCGACTACCAAATGGTACATAGAATTGTTGAGAGGTTTTTTCAATGATTTTAATACTTTAGCCATGGATTTTTTGACACAATACCAACTCCTGATACGATATGAGACAGGAATGGAAATTTTAATTTCATTTAAATAATCCTCTTCTACCCACATTTCAAATCATATTCATGAGTGGAGGAGGAGATGACGATTAATAAAATTTCATCTTCCTGATCAATTATTGGCTGAGTGGTTCACAAAGTCACTTATCGATCCTATAGCTTGTGATGTTTCCATGGGAGGTGTCATCACTGAAGAACAGGTGATCATTCATGCGCAATATTTGGATATCGTTTATTCTCAAACAGGCACATTGTATGACTTGATCCCTGACACTCCTCGCCTATCTACAAATCCAACCCCAATGCTTCCAGTAGCATCTAATGTTGTTGATGGTGTGATTGACACTTTTCATATAGAGACTCAGAAAAAACAAGTCAATCATTCCAATCCCAAACCTACTACTACCAGTGTAAAAAATGATACTCCTCCTATTGCTTCTCCCGGTAAAACCTTTGAGTTAAATACGGTCCAATATATGACTACCGACAAATATCAAAAAAAGAAGAAAGGGAAGGGTAAGAATAAAGAGGATAAAACTAATAAAAAACAACTAGATAAACCAAAAACTCAACTTGTTGATGATAAAGAAAAGAGAAAACCTCTTTATCCTTGCCTTATTTTTGTCAAGGACCATTATACAAAATATTGTCTGAGACATGCATAAGTTACTCAATTCCTCCAAGGAACTGGGACTCCCCCTACGCCTATTGTTTTGTCACAACCTTTTCCTTCTCAACATCAGGCCCAACTGGTTATTCATGACCAACATTCTCCCTCTACCAGTTCTTATGTTCTTATGTGTACTACTTCAAAGAAAGATGACGTTGCAATCACTACTCGAACCAAAGATTATTCTCCTGCTAAAGAAAAAGTTGATGATCAACCTCCTCCATCGGCTCCACCTCCCTATGGTCCTCTTCATATCAAATGACCGAATCTTGATATAATCATTTGTCCACCTCCTAAGGGTGTCATTCGTAGGTTGTCATTTAACCCACATGCACATGAAACTCAAAACTATAGTATTGTACAAGATCTTTCACATGCACCATTTGCGATGTCGGCTCTCAAAGTCCTTCGAAGTTGTCCTACTCAACAGAAGGAACTATTAAATTCTATTGGTGGAATCGATCCTATTGATACAAATTTGATAATATTTGACTTGGAGGATCATGTCCCAAGAATCCCTCATCAATTAGCTTTTCAAATACAAGTAATTGTGGAAAAAAAGATATTTGTCAAACAATTGTTGATGAAGGGGCTTCGACTTGCGTAATTTCCATCACATGTTGGAAATCCATTGGCTCTCCTTCCCTTATCGAGTCACATAATACATTAAAATATTTTAATAGTACAGGTTATAAACCTTATGGTGTTCTTCCTACATTATCTATTGTGTTATAAGGAAAATTAGTTACTGTCGAGGTTGAAGTGTTCGATGCACCTCTCGATTACAAAATCTTACTTGGCCATAGTTGGATTGATGTTATGCAAGCAGTTATTTCTACTCTTTTCCATGTGATATTTTTCCCTCACCAAGGTAAATTTATTACAGTAGATCAACTCACTTTTTTAGTTCTGATTCGTGCACTAGTAATGTTCCATTCATATCAATAACACCTAATGGTTACGAGAATGTCGGTGTGGGTCTTTTGAAAGATTCATTGTTAATGGGAATTTTTCCCATTCCACCACCTGATGTTCCTCCTCCTATTGTTGCTTATATTAACATGATTTTGACCAATGTTGGTGAAATATCTGAGTCCTATGACCCTTGGATAGTACTTGGCTTGGAATAATGTCATCGTCATGGCGACCAAATGTTACTAACTCTGATTGAATTGGCTTATCACACAATTCAATCAACGTCTCCTTCTTCTCACTCTCCCTTTGATATGTCTCCTGATCAATTTCACATGATATTTCAAACTGATGAAACGATCATGGTAATTATGTTTGTGGAAGACACACCATGGGATGATGGAAATCATCGTTCTATCCTCTTCCTTGAACCTGAGACTATCAAGAGTTACCAACGGATTTCGAATCCATCCACAGTTATCAATCTCCCTCCCGTTTCTAAACCAACATGTGATGTTTTGTATGAAGGGAACTTTGGAAATATTTCACTAACCATTCGTATGGATATTTCGATCAAGCTTGGAATTGTGGAAAATGTTTAAATAGGTGTCTCATGTTCTCTCAATGATATTCAAGCTTATAAGGCCCTTTTCCAAGATTTTGTGATGTATTTACTTGGAGTTATGAAGAAATGCCTGGAATTGACCTAGATATCATTGTACATGAAATTAATACATACCTTGATGCTAAGTCCATTCGAAAATGACTTTTCCCAGTTCATCCATGAAAAGTTGTTGCAATCAAACTTGAAGTTGACAAAATTATTAAAGCTAGTTTTGTCTACCCTGTAGCATTGACTGATTGGGTGTCCAATCTTGTTCTGGTCATGAAGAAACAAGGAATGATCTGTGTGTGTTGATTATAGATATATTAAAAAGGATTTCCCTAAAGATAATTATCCAACCCCTTTAGTCAACCAGATCGTCGATTGTTAATCCCTAATATTGGCTCATTAACCCTTAATTGGGGCATATTATATTAGTAATGTTATTTTATTTATGTCGGCTTTAGGCCATTAGTTGTAATTATACCTCCTAGTCTCCT
>JZKD02S2076697.1:463974-485009 GCA_000966675.3 Picea glauca | reverse complement strand
TTCCCTTATTAGCTAAGTATTTAACTTGATCTATTTAATTGTGCATGAATAGTGTAATTATGTCATCATTTGGTTTAAATGGGAAATGTAAATTCTTTCAATATGTCAATGGAATCCATGAGTGATTAATATATGCATGTTGTTTCCCACATTTAACTCATTAAACTATGAAAATGAGCAAGTATGGACAATCTGTGTCCTTAAGGATCTTGCAGCCTTGAGAGGAAAGTTTGTAAGATATGGAAAAAACTTTGTTTACCTAGTGATGTGAATTCCTTGATGTTGGGGAAGTCCTTGTGAGGATTGAAGGACCTTGAGTCATAAGGAAATATTGATATTTATGTGGAAATATTGCAATATATGAAAGAAATTCCTTTTGACAAACTTAACAGGTATTTGATAGGCTTAGAGTGGTTTTCTAACTCTTGAAGATCTAGCCAGAGGCTAAGTTTTGAAGTCAGACTTTTACCCAGTAGAAAATATTGTGTTGAGTTGGGAGAGTCAGTCGTCGATTCGGTGGGATAAGATGATATCAACCCTTAATCGGGGAAGGCCTCATTGTTGGGAACAATTGAGTGTCAAGACTCATATGAAGTTTGATGACAACAATGAAAACTTGAAGGCGGAACAGGGACCATTGATTTGTCAGAAGTAGGTTCGACAAGATATGGACTGTTGGTGTCCAATGCATCATTGTCGAGGTATACAAGTTTGGTGAAGTGAGGGATGAGTACAAAGAGTGCCAACGAAGACAAAGACCCTGAAAGGATATGAGGGTCATCGATTGGTACATAGGTGAGAGTTAATCTCCCCATAGATTGACGTAGGTCCCAATTAAGTGATGAAGGGGATGGTGACATCATGTTGATATGGCACACTAGTATGGTAACTGACACGTCTCTATGGGTGACAAGTGTCATCTATTGAATTGTTGATGGATATGAGTAGTCCTGGGGGGGATTGGAAGTGCTTGTGACTTCAATCACAATCTAGACCATAGATCTAGATGTTGCGAGATCTTAGTCATTCATCAGAGGATGGAGAATAAAGGCTTGGGTATACCTGGAGGATGAGACGATGATGAAAAATGGGTTCGAGGTTAAACAATATCCATAGGATGGCAGAATGGCAAGATGAAATCTCAATCGTGCATCCTTGTGGGTCCCACATGTTCGTCATAGAAGAGGTCAGTGACTTAGATGTTATCTGGCATGCAAGTCAAGGCACAAAAAAAATTGGAGTCGCTAGATGCCACAGACTGAGAATCGTCAGATCTAAGAGTTACCAATGGAGTTCGTCATTAGAACCGTTGGTTGGGGTGTTTAACCTCCATGGAAGTGGAAACCCTAATGAAGACAATGACAGAAGGTGTCATGATGTTGGAATCACTGAGAGGTAAGTTAAGGGCAGGTGCCACAACAATGCCATGCCAACGCCACATCAAATAGTATGATTGGTAGGAATCTATGTGGCAGTAAGGAAAATTTTGACAATGAGGGCCTGGAAACTTCGGGAGACTATAACTTTTGATCCACAGATCATAATTGGGTATGGTCATAGTCGTCGAAAATATCTCAGCGAGCAAAATCCATCTATGATCCTTAGGATCATATAGGAGTTGAGTTGAGAAAGAGAAATCTTAACATCCCACCATCTTAAGAGAGGGTTAGGGGGTTGGGTGTGTCATAGCGAAGGGGGTCCATTGTCCCACAAACAAATGGGTCTCATACACCAATTTGGTGTCTGGCTTGGCCCTGACCTTAAAAATAGATTATTATTATTATTATTATTTAATGTATTTTTTACTTAAATAATCAATTTGTAAGAAGTTTCTTAAGGTGGAGTTAAAAAATGTCATATGGAGCATGGTTATATGGATTACTACCCATAATGTTTTCTTACATGTTTCTTCATAACTTAGATTATAGAATTATTCATCAATGGGAAAAGTTCAATTCCCATGAGGTATATTCTTGGAGCTACGGGATCACCTTGAGGTAGCGGTCAAGTTATCATCTAAAAATTGCTCACTTATGACATTTCCACAAATCTTATTAAAATATACCATTATCAACATGTTTAACCTCCATTCCACCTCATTTTCCACTAGTATTCGACCTCCAAAAGTTGTTGAGTAAAAGCCAGTTTTTACCAAAAAGGGGAAGCATAGATATTATCCCTAAAAGTTGTGCTACTAGCATAGATAATACCCTCAAAAGTTGCACAACTCCGCCAAATAATCAATTTTGATTGTTTTTGGCTTGAATTTTCCAAAAAGGGAAGTTAGTTATATGTGGACCTTTCTAAACCCTAATTTGTTATTCTTAGCCTTCATTTGGCCACCTTTAACAACTACTTTAAAAACCATTCCAAGGGGGTTTAACCACTATTTTCCCTATAAATAAAGGCTTGAGGTCTCTCCATCAATAATCCATCCATTCATAGTAGGATCATGCTGCAAAAATCACACCAGAAATCTTGAGGACTTCTTCCTATTGATAATGCATTTCATCTTCAAGTACCTTTATCACACAATGAGGGGATTCTATGTTATGATCCAATTCCTTAAAAATGATAAAAAGTCAATGGATTATTGTGCACTTTGAGGGGGAAACCTCCTTTTACAATATATCCAATTTCAAAATACAATGTGTAAATGTGATAAGATTACCCTAAGACTAGGTCTCCTTGATTTATATAGGATAAAAAGGGGTACAATTATGATGAAGGGGTGCAATGAAGGGTTCTAGAAGACCTACAGATATAACACTAGAAATGTAATAATTCAATATCTAAGGCTTAATAAGGGGTTTTATACATAACATGGGGCTTTGTATAGGGCTTAACATGCCCCTCCCCTTCAAACAAGTGTTGTCCTCAACACTTGACTAACCACAGGTGCTTCTGCATGAAGAAATCATCTTCCCATGTTGCCTCTTCCACTAGTAGGTTATTCCATTTGACGAGTTACTTTGTAATTGTTCAATTTATCAGGTGCTTAATTCTTGTTTCAAGGATTGTTTTTGGCTCTAGTATGATTTTCCCTTCTTCATTGATCTATGGTAAAACGATTTGTACTGGGATCTTGTTTTCAATGATCTTCTTTAAGAAAGAAACATGGAATATTGGATATACACATGAAGATGGAGGCAACTCCAATTTGTAATCCATACTTCCAATCCTTTGCAAAATCTTGTAGGGGGAATAATATTTGGGTGCTAATTTATTGTCCTAATTTTGTTGCTTGAGGGACATCTATTTGTATGGTTGTAGCCTCAGAAACACCCAATCCCCCACTTCAAATTCCCTTTCACTACGATGTTGATCTTCTTGTTGTTTCATCCTATTTAGTGCCATAACTGAGTTGTCTTTCAATAGCTTGAGGACCTCTTGTTGGTTCCCTATGTGGTCCTCTACTGCTTGAACCTTTCTATTCCCTTTAAAGGGTGATGTAATGGATGGGGGATGATATCGACAAAGTGCCAGAAATGGAGACACATTTTATGAATTATGGAAGGATGTGTTGTAGCACCATTATGCCAAGGGAAACCACTTGACCCATTATGTCTGTTTATTGGATGCAAAGCAACAAATATATGCTTCTAGACATTTATTCACAATCTCAGTTTTCCCATCGGATTGAGGGTGATAATATGAGATATGATCCAATTGAGTACCCAAATAAGAAAATAATTAAGTCTAAAAATTTCCTGTGAAAATTGGATCTTTGTCACTTGCAGTAATCTTGGGGACCCCATGTAGCTTTTGAACTGTTTCCATGAATGCTGTAGCTATTGTACTTTTTTTAAAAGGATGAGAAAGAGAGAAACTATGGGCATACTTTGTCAGTCGATCCACTACTACCACAATGACAATATTTCCTTTGGATTTGGGTAACCCTATAATAAAATCCATTATAACTTCTTCCCAACATTGACTTGGTATAACTAATGGTTGTAGGAGACCTGGAGTCTTGAGTCTCTCTCTGTTATTATGTTGGCAAACCAAACATTCAAACAAAAACTTTTGAACATTGGTTTTAAGACCTTCCCAGAAAAAAATATTTCTTGATCTTGTGGTATGTTTTCAAGAATCCTAAATGTCCTCCTATAGGAGAAGTGTGCAATTCTAGAAGGACCTTCTATTTGATTTGAGAATTCTTACATAAATATAGGTAATCATGATACCATAGAAAATCATTATTCCACAAAAAATTATCTACTGAACTGGGATCCTCATGTAGTTGTTGAATGATCTTGTATACCTCTTGATCTTGTTTCCATTCTATCCTTTATTCTTCCACCCAATCAAATTGCAGAATAAAAATAACACATAGTGAACCTTTTGTTTCTTCATCTTTCCTTGAAAGGGCATCTTCCACAACATTATGTTTTCCCTTTTTGTAAATAATTTCAAAGTCATAACCCAACATATCTGTAACCCATTTTTTGCTCTTCCGAAGATAATCATTGCTCCAAGAAGTATTTCAAGCTATCATGATCCATTTCTACTTTGAAGTGTATTCCTATTAGGTAAGGGCGTCATTTCTAAAATGCATGTAGTATGGCCAAAATTTATTTTTCATAACTGGGTTTTACTAAGTTTTTTCCTTTAAGTTGGATGATTTCAAAGGAAAGGGACCTTCCTTCTTGGATTAAAAAAATACTAATTCCATGGCTTGAGGAATCACACTCCATAATTTTTTTTTTTGTAAAGTCAGGTGTGTACACATAGCCTCTTTAAGGTTTTTCTTCAAGGTTTTGGGAATTGGCCATTCCCTCGTAGCTTTAATTTTGTTAGGATCCACTTTTACACCTTCATGAGATACAATATGACCCAAATATTCCACTTCTTGAACCCTAGAGGCACACTTGGAAGGTTTTGCATAAATTTGTTTCTCTTTCAATAGTTGTAATACTCTGTCAACATGTTGTACATGTTATTCCCAAGATTTTTTGTAGATTAGTATGTCATTAAAAAATACTAACACAATTTTTCTAAGGAAGAGCTTGAAAATAGAATTCGTCAAGCTTTGAAATGTTGAAGGTGCAATAGTAAGTCCAAATGACATAACAAAAAAATCATAATGACCTTCATGTGTTCTAAAAGGTTTTTTAGGAATGTCTTCCTGCCTCATTATGATTTAATGATATCTCTAACGAAGATCTAGCTTAGCAAATAATTTTTCTCCATGTAATTCATCTAATAATTCATCAATGACATGGATAGGAAACTTATCTTTGATGGTCCTTTTGTTGAACATACACCATGAACCATCTTTTTTTGTAACCAACACCACTGGTGAAGAGAAAGAACTTTGGCTAGGTTGAATGATGTCATCCTCTAACATTTTCTAGATCATGCGCTTAATCTCACTCTTCTATGCATATGGATACCTATAAGGCTTAATGTTAGGTGGTACACTTCCTTGTTGCAAATGAATATTATGGTCATGATTTCGAGCAAGTGCACTGCAACAAAGCAAGCAATTAGTGCCTAAAATAGCACTAGAATTTAATGTATTTTACTCCATGAATCAAACACCTTTTTTAGCACAAAACTGGGTGCAATATGGAATTTTTATAATTGCACCAGATTTAGCGCTAGGAAAATAATGCTAGGATTAGAATTAGGATTAGCACCAGTATTAGCACTAGGATTAATGCCAAGAATAAAGCCAAGATTAGTGCTAGAATTAGCACCAGAATTAGTGCTAGGAATAACACCAAAATTAGCGCTAGGTTTAGTACCAAGTGTTGCTTCATGTTTTTCTTCTGATGTGCCTTCCAATTTTTCTTCCATTTTTTCATCTAGTTTGGCTTCCCATTTTATGTCCAATTTTTCTTCTGATATGGCTTCGATTTTTTCTTCCAGTTTGGCACTAGGTGTTGCTTCCAGTTTTTCTTTTGATATGACTTCCACTTTTTCTCTTATTTTGGCTTTTGGTTTGGCTTCCAGTTTTGCTTCTGATATGGCTTCCAATTTGGTTTCTGGTTTGGCTTCCATTTTTGCTTCCAATTTTGCTTCCATTGTTGCTTCCAAAAATGCTTCTTGTTTTGCTTACAATTATTAATTTAATATGTTTTATTTTAATTTAATTAGTTAAATATATCATGTCTCTTAAATAACTTATATGATTATATAGTAATTCATATAAATGCATTTGAAATATTTTACAGGATAACATTTATAAATAATTTTTTAGGGAAACTGGCATCCATACAAATTAAAAACATCAATATACTTATTAAATCTCCATCAAAATAGAATCTACAACATCCAGTATGTATAAAATAACAAGATAATTATTATAACATGATCATCATCTATAATTAAAACAAGTGCGTTAAATTTGAATTTAAGTGAATTTGACAACATCCATCATGAGCAGTAAATCAAAACCATCATACATAATAAATATGCATCCAAAAATCATCAACCACTTTCAATATATAAAAATTGATGAGTCAATATTTATAAGATCATCATCATATATAACTAAAACAAGTGAAAGTCAAATATATATGATAGTAGATCAATATCATTTGAAAATGATACATGTCCAATAGTCGACATAAGTCAAAATGATACATCATGTACAAATGATATAAATATAAATTTTAAATTATGTAAGACAAAATGATACAAATCAATATGATACGTCATGTCCAAACTATATAAGTCAACATGAAACATGTCAAAATGATGCAACTCAATAATATGGTATTGGAGGCCGTGAAAGTGATACATATGATAGTAGCCATGAAAAGAGGCATTATAAGAATATATAAAAAATGATCCATGATGCAATCTATATGATCATGAATGTCACTGGCTGCTACCAGCAACTGCCTCAACATCATGATCACCATCGTGATCATGATCATCATGATCGTCGTCATCGTCATATGCATTGACAATGGCATTTTTTTCATCTGTATATGTGTCATCATGAGCATCATCTGCCATCCTAGAATCAAACCCAACATCATAATATGGATCTATTTGTTGAGGATGATCCAGATCTTCTGGAAGATCCTTGTTCTGCAAAAACAAACATTTAGAATGAAAATTTATTATTTATTTCATGCAATAGTTAATTTCTCTGTTATATATCTAATATTACAACATATGAAATGAAATGATAATCATATTACATCATACCAAAGTGCACATACGATAATAAAGTATCAAATAAGTTGCAACTAAGATGGCATTCCATTCAACAATTCTAATAAACATTAGTAAAGATCAGAAAACAATTGTTATTCCTAGCCTTGCCTTGACATGCCATGCCTTGTATTTACATGCCTTGCCTTGACATGCCATGCCTTGTATTTTCATGCCTTTCCTTGACATGACATGCCTTGCCTAGACATGCCATGCCTAGCCTTGTCATGCCTTTCCTTGACAAGCCATGCCTTGCCTTGCCTTGATATGCCATGTCTTGGCTTTACATGCCATGCCTAGCCTTTCCATTCCTTTCCTCGACAAGCCATGCCTTTCCTTGACATGTCTTGCCTTGCCTTGTCATGATTTTCCATGTGTTTTCATGCCTTGCCATGACTTGCCTTGCCTTTCCATGCATTCCCTTGCCTTTCCTTGACATTCCTTTCCTTGCCATGCCTTGCCTTGACATTCCATGACTTGCCTTGAAATTCCTTGCCATGCCTTTCCCTGACATGCCTTGCCTTGCCTTGAAATTCCTTTCCTTGACATACCTTGCATTGACAAACCTTGCCTTGACATGTCTTTCCCTGCCATTCATTGCCATGCCTTTCCTTGACATGTCTTTCTTTTCCTTGACATGCCATGTTATGCCTTGCCTTGACATGCCTTACCATGACTTTCCTTGCAATGCCTTGTCATGCCATGCATTCCCTTGCCTTCTCTTGCCATGCCTTGTCTTGATATGTCTTTCCTTTCCTTGACATTCCATGCCTTGCATTTACAAGCCTTGCCTTGCCTTGACATGCCATGCCTTTCCTTGGAATTCCTTGCCTTTCCTTCCCTTCCCTTCCCATGCCTTGCCTTGAATTAACATGCCTTTCCTTCACAGACCTTTCCTTGCATTGACATGCCTTGTATTGACATGTCATGCCTTGCATTGGCATGCCTTTCCTTGGCATGCCATGCCTAGCCTGTCCATGCCTTGCCTTGCCTTGACAAGCCATGCCTTCCCTTGACATGTATTTCCTTTCCATGCCATGATTTTCCATGTGTTTTCATGCCTTACCATGACATGCCTTGCAATGCCTTGCCTTGCCATGCATTCCCTTTCCTTGCCTTTCCATGCCTTGCATTGACATGCCAAGACTTGCCTTGAAATTCCTTGTCTTTCCTTGCCTTGCCATGCCTTTCCCTCATGTACCTTGCCTTGCCTTGAAAAACATTTCCTTGCATTGACAGATATTTCCTTAACATGTCTTGCCCTACCATGCATTGCCTTGACATGTCTTGCCCTACCTTGACATGTGTACACCTCAAAATTACTCACTTTGATAGTGTCACAAGTGTCGTCATTACAAGTGTTGTAAGTGTCGCATCTCGTCCGCAAGTGTCACATCTTGACTACAAGTGTTGCAAGTGTCAAAAACATCATACTGCCATCTTGCCTATGTCATGCTTGTAACGAAATCACAAAGACACTTGAGACACCCCAAAGACTAGTTTGGAAGAAGAGAAATCAGTTGACAGGAAGTACAAACCTTTTTCCATTGAAAAAACCACAAAAAAATGGATTTTGGAGAGAAGTGCTCTCTTACCCACTATCAGGGAGTGCCGATGCTCCCTGAGCCTCTTTGGGGGAGTGCTTGAGCACCCTGTGCACCCTTTTGGGCGAGCGCTACCATTTTTTAGCAAATTCTAGGTTTGTTGAGGCAAATAAGGGAAGAATCCCTCAATTCCTGAAGGTAGTTGAATTTGAATAGATGGTCAAGGCATGATCTTAGGGGAGATCCTCAACTGAAGGAGAAGAATCCTCAACTTATCCCAAAGATCTCTCAAGTGGTTGGACCTCTCCAAGGTTATATAAGGAGGCCTTCTCATGGTGAAAGGTACAATGGAGATGGATAATTACATCAAAATTATGATCTCATGAGTGAGATGTTATCAAAGCAATCAATGGAGATTATTTGAGTAAAGGGGTTGGACAAGGAGAACTGGAAGAAGCTGTTGCACCTTCATTCAAAGGATTGTAAGTACTTTTACTCGTTCTCATTAATAATCAATGCTTGGCCTATTTCTTTCAAACTTGTTCTTGTTCCATATGAGTTTGTCTGCAGTAGATGGATCTATGATTGACCTAATCTCAGTAGAGTAGGAAGTATTTTGTACCTTTGTTTGTTTTGCAGGACCTATTAGGGAGCTCAAGATCAAAGCTCAGCCTAGACTTTGCAGGGACAAACGTCGCTTATAAGGTACTTATCTTTCTCCTTCTCTTTCATTCATTAGCTTGATTGGATCTAAAAGGAAATCAATGTCCATGTTAAGCACTTTTCTGTCTTGGCCTTAGGAGTCTAGAGGCCAAGAGGGAATCCACTTGTCCGCAGGGGGATTCACCTACAACAGAAATTGGTGATTCCACTGGGGAGGAGCTCTTATTTGTTTCCTTTCCTAGGTATTGTCTTGGATTGCTTTGCCCACTGATTTGACCTTCTCCATGAATGTCTCTGATCCTTAGGTTTGATTGTTGGCTCTTGGATTTATCTTAAACACAGAATTTTGCATTTTTCGTGAGTTTTTTTTTGAGTTTCTGGGCATTTCTCTGAGTTTTTTCAACAGAGTGCTCCCTTTCCCTTAGCACCAGGGCGTTGGCACTCCCTTACAATGTTCCACAGAGTGTTGGAGCGCTCTGTGTTCCCTTATGGGGGAGCACTACCCCATTTTTTGCAAAACATCTTCTTAAAAATTGTTTTTTTCTCAGTCTTTTTGTTGATTCATCTGCTCAGGGTTCATGCTATCGTAGTGTGTCCTTGTTTGGCCCTCAAACCACCTTTTTTTCTATGGATTCACCATCTCTTGTTTGGATTTTTTGACATTTTTCCTTACTTTTCAATAACTCTTTGATCTTCACGATTTGAAGTCAATTTGTTGTTTTCTTCTCGTTTATCTGAATGAGTGAAAACTTTGTAAGGACTTTCAAAGGTATTTTGTACTTTGATTTCTGATCTTTGAGTCATATTGACCAAACTCTTTCTCCTTCCTTTTGAGTTTTTGGCCTTCTGTTTCTTGTTTGATCACAATAAGGGTGTCTTTCGGTTTATGTGAAGTTTTCTTCCAGATTGCTTAAATCTCACAAATCTTGAAGTCCGATTAGCATAAGAAGCTTTACATATACTGGTTATCAGTCACATACAAACATTTTAGCATTGTGTTGGGTTCCTTATTGAGAACTATTGCATGAGTTCATTTCATCTTAGTGTTTGACAGTGAAAGGAAAATCTTTCTCCTTCCCTTAATTAGAGATTCATTGAAAGAAAATATTGCTTATCATTTCTTATGCATGTTTTGGGAATTGAGTCATAATATCATCAGTCTTCACTCTCATACACCTCTGAGTAAACAAAAGGCACTAAAATCAACACTTAACTAAAATTTATCAGACTTTTTACATCTTTGTTAGCAAACCTACATTAGTTTAAGGTGTAGGGCTTTGGAATAGGTTGAAAGGATAAATTTCCAAAGCTATCAAACAAACTTAGCATCTTGCGATAGGGAGAGAAAATCTAATTGTCGTATAGGATTTCTGGGATCCCCCTCTCACACAGGGGTTACGCACAAGGTCGCATTTGGGTGAGTTAGGAGATTATCCCTTTGTGGTTCAACTATTTGTAGTGGTTGGATCGTATGTTGGGGGTCACTTGAAGGTATACGCATGATTATGTGTGGGAGCCTCTCGAGTTGATTTCAGACTTGTTATCCTGCCCATACGTTATGACTGGACTGTTGACTGTACCTGCCCAGGGGCTGACTTCGAATTGGTGACCTTAGTAGCCATAATATTTAGTGTCTCACACAAGGTGACAGTGAAGGGAAGTCTCACTATACCTGGAACAGACGTTGGTCAAACTCACTAGGGCTCCTTGGAGGGTAAATCCACAATTATTGCGTGGAAGATTGCACCAAGGTGTAAGTCCGTTAAGCAGGTTACCAACGTAACTAATCCACCCGCTCTATCCCTGCCCCTTCCTATTTTGATCTCGCGACGTTGGATTTCATCACCAACTAGTGGTTTCATTGTGGGAAGGTTTTGTTTGATTGTTTGCTTCTCAGATTCATAGTGTGTGTTGGTTGTGTTACTTAGTGGACCTTAAGTCAAGTCAGTGTTAATGGCATCAAATCCTGAGAGTACCAATGGAGGAAACTTTTCTCCTGGGGAACCTTATACCTTTCCTTCGTTTGGAAACTTTGGTCCTCCTTACATTGCCACACTGAGTTTTCTGGGACTCACCATCGGATTACCAGTTTGGTTTTTCCCCACTCCGGTGATCTTGAATCCTCCCAATGTTTCAACTGCACATAATACTTTAGATGTCAGTACACCACCCACACATCAACCTCATGTCGAATTTTCACCTTCTTCACCCATTAAGTCTCCTTCCTTTTCTCCTTCTTCGTCTAGTGAAAGATTTAAAGCAAGTAGCTAGGTTGATCAGAAGAAGAAGAAGTAGAAAGAGAAGAAGAAGAAGAAACCGAAAATGACCAAGGCTCTAACAACATCAGATGTTGAATCTCAGAAACCAACTACTATTAATAGTACTAGGAGTGTTGATGAGGTCAACAAGATTAAAATGAAGAATCCAAAACCCAAATTCCCTTGCAGTCTTTGTAAGGGTGACCACTTTTTGAGGGATTGCCCTGGTATTCCCAAGGTCTTAGAAATGTGGTCCTCCAAATCATCGGCCTCTACTAGTCATGTCGATGATACCCCATCAACTAGTGACCTTAATGTTGGTAAGAAGAAGACAATTGTCAAATTCCCTAGTATGTTATGCAAAGGTGATCATTATTCTCACCTTTGTCCTTGCATGGACGAGGCTTCTTCTCTTTTGGAAAAACTTCAATTTCCAAAAGGTTATCGTAATCATTCCTCCAACCCATCATTAGTTGATGGAATGATCAATCCAATTCCATCCCCGGTTAGTCTGGTTGATCAGGTGGTCAATCTAGTTTCCTCCTCGATTGAGCCATAAACCCAAGTAGTCGATCTAGTTCCGTCATCGATCAACCCTACTCTTCATCAAAAGAGTGACACCAAAGAGGTCGATCCATTTCCACCTGTCGACCCCATTCTCCCCTTGGAGAATGAAACCCAAGTGGTCGATCCGATTCTGTCATCGGTTAATCCCACTCCTCTTTTGACGAGTGCCTGCATGGTTGATCCGGCCCCATCATCGGTCAATCCCACTTTTCCTCTGAAGAGTGTCGGCGTGGTCGATTTGATCCCATCATCGATCGATCCTACTCTACCTCTAGAGAGTAAACCTGATACTGCCCACATTTTTCTTGTTGATACAGAATCTACCGTGCTAGGGGGCATTCCTCATTCTTCTGTGAAACCCCCTCTAAGTAATGAGGCCATCCTTTTTGATTGGGGTGCGCTAATAGGACCTTGTCTTCCCTCTCACATTCCTTTCTAGATTACAATATAGGTGTGTGGTCGGGACGTTCCTCAAACACTGATAGATGAAGGTGCATCCATTAGTATTTTTTCCTCTGTTGCTTGACACGCTTTGGGTTGTCCTCAGCTTGCACCGGTTACATAGAATTTGTTAGCTTTTAACATAAGAACTAGTCAACCTTTAGGGACCCTTCCTTAGTTTCTGGTAACTTTGGGAGGGAAAACTATCTTTATTGATGTCATGGTAGTCCGAGACCCCTTGGATTTCTCTTTACTCCTTGGTCGGGATTATGTCTATTCCATGAAAGATATTGTGTCCACTCTTTTTCGTGTGATATCTTTCCCTCACAAGGGAAAAATTGTGACTATTAATCAACTTTCCTTCATCGGTCCTGACTGGATTACCTCCCTGAATGGTTCTTATATGACGACAGTATCACCCCCACCGCATGTCAATTATGTGGCGTTATCTCTCATGAATTAGACTCCTGATGATTTGCATCCAGCAGTTGACATGGTGATCTCTTCGGTAGGGTTATTGGAGCCTGATCTCCTTACCCCTGTCGTGGTCCTTGACATGTGTTCCTTCTAGATTAATTTTATTCCATCTAGTGAAGATATCTTGGAAACCATGATCAAGTTTTGTCCCTTGACATGGTGTTCTTCCAGAGCGTTATTTTCTTGGAAGCCATGATCAAGAAGAGTCCATGAGCATAGTTTCTCTTCTTTGTAGAAAGCTCATTAAAAAATGAAACAAAGGTCACGAGCACAAATTCTCTTCTCTATGGCAAGCTTGTTAAAAAAATGAAACAAAATCTTTGATCATAGTTTTCCTCTCTGTAACAAGCCCGTTAAAAAATGAAACAACAATCTGGGGATTGCACCCAGAGCCCTGAGCATAGTTCTTCTCTTGTGTCGAGCTCATTAAAAAATGAAACAGTCACCTCTCTTGAACCTTCATTTCATCCACTCTTATCCTTTTTTCTCCATCTAGTAGAGAAATTGGTGACACACTCAAAGTCGGTGAATGAATTGAATCTTGGAGGGCATGTCTCCATCCTTTGATGATCATTCTGGAGTTAAGCCACTATCTTTCAAGCTGGGGGCATACTGAGCTTAGTCTTTGTTCTTTCTCGTGCTCATAAATACATGATAATGCAACTGGGTAAACTTTTATCTCTTTTTTGGACCCGCATGGATATACAAAAAAGGAACCCCTTAGAGTCATCTTTGAGCTCTTTTCAGACTCTCTAAACATGAAAAGATTTCCAAGTGATCTTGCTTCCTTTCCCACTCGTTAAGAGGTTTGAAAGGGCGTCTTTCGAGTGATAATTTATCTCTTTTTCGGTGTCGCGATACTAACATTATGAAAAAAGGACAACATTGGAGTCGTCTTTAAGTTGTTTTCAAACTCTCTAAATATGAAAAACCACCGAGTTTACCTTCTCTAGACTCGTTAAACAATCATACATTGAAGGACCCATATGGGATCGAACCCTTCTTCCAGTTCATTAAAAAAGGAAGAGGGACTTAACGAAGGTGAGTCATATCGAGCATGTGTTCCCTCCTCAAGCTCATTAAATTAAAAAGAGGTACTCGTCTATCTGTATGGGGGAAAAATTGAAAGAAGCAAGCCAAGCAATTTTTGAGAACTCTACCAGTAACTCTTATGGTCGCCCTTGAACACGACACTTTGTATTTGCACAAATTTTAATCCGCTGAACCTCTACACTGAGCCAATAATTTGAGTTTATTTTACTCCTTTGGGTCACCTGATGAAAGTCACAAAATCCACTGCATTATCAATTTTTGGTCCATGTCATGTTTCTGATGATGTGCCTCAGTGTTCAAGGGAAGTATCTGCCTCGAGAGTCAGCCATCACAAATATCATGTTTCAATACCCGTGTCAGTCCATGTTCGTTCGATCTAACAATTAAATCTCTATGTCAGTTTCATGTCATTGATGGGGGATACATCAAGGCCCTCCTTCGACGAGTCTATTCTTGTCAACTTCAACACATTATCCAGGAACTAGAATTAGAAACCAATTAGTACCTTGGGACTTGCATGCCTCAATGGAAGGCCTCCTTGCGTCGGACAATGGGTTTACATCATTGACCCCTGATCGGATGATTCCATGGATGTTCGACTTTAGCTCTTTCATTCACATTCGTTGGTATGTACTAGAGTACCTTGGGAATCATCGACATCAACGATGATCTCCCTTGCACTTGTTCACGGTTTACATCATTGACTGCTAATCAAGTGGTTTCTGCCATGTTCGACATCAAGACATCTATTCACATGGTTAGATTCATACTACATCGAGATCAGTAAGAAGACCCTGGGTTGAGAGTCATCACTCTTATGTATACTTTTCCCAGGTTGCAAAGGAGTTCTTTTGAACTATGACACATATACTGTTACATAGATCCACTTTGTATTGGTCGCGGCTATGTCTTGTCATCTCATAGATCCACTGTGTATTCTTTGTGGCTACAATCAGTTCAGGTCATAAAAGTATAGATATACATTGTATCTGCAGTGGATATACCATTTTGTCAATATAATTATGGATCCACAGTGTATTTTATGGCAGCCATACCTAAAAAGTCTTTATCACTCAAGCATAGGTATGCTTGCCTTGGGTTTTGAAACATGTCATAATATTTGTTTGATGGTTGTGTGCATCTTTTTCCGATTTCTTTGTGTCCATACCCTTGTTCAAAAAAGTATACAAAGTACTTCATTCATCATTGTCTTCTAACTTCATACTTTGGGGGGTAATTTGTTACACCTCAAAATTACTCACTTTGATAGTGTTGCAAATGTTTTCATTACAAGTGTTGTAAGTGTTGCATCTTTTCCACAAGTGTCGCAACTTGACTACAAGTGTTCCAAGTGTCAAAAACATCATACTTCCATCTTTCCTATGTCGTGCCTCTAATGACATCACAAAGACACTTGAGACACCCCAAAGACTAGTTTGGAAGAAGAGAAATCAGTTGACAGGAAGTACAAACCTTTGGCCATTGAAAAAACCACAAAAAAATGGATTTTGAAGAGGAGTGCTCCCCTACCCATTGTCAGGGAGTGTGAGTGCTTTCTGAGCCTCTTTGGGGGAGTGCTTGAGCGACCTGTGCACCCTTTAGGGGGAGTGCTACCCTTTTTTTAGCAAATTCTGGGTTTGTTGAGGCAAATTAGGGAAGAATCCCTCAATTACTGAAGGTAGTTGGATTCGAATAGATGGTCAAGGCATGATCTTAGCGGAGATCCTCAACTGAAGGAGAAGAATCCTCAACTTATCCCAAATATCTCTTAAGTGGTTGGACCTCTCCAAGGTTATACAAGGAGGCCTTCTCATGGTGAATGGTACAATGGAGATGGAGAATTACATCAAACTTATGATCTCATGAGTGATATGTCATCAAAGCAATCAGTGGAGATTGTTTGAGCAAAGGGGTTGGACAAGGAGAACTGGAAGAAGCTGTTGCACCTTCATTCAAAGGATTGTAAGTACTTTTACTCGTTCTCATTAATAATCAATGCTTGACATGTTTCTTTCAAACTTGTGCTTGTTCCATATGAGTTTGTCTGCAGTAGATGGATCTATGATTGAGATAATCTCAATAGAGTAGGAAGTCTTTTGTACCTTTGTTTGTTTTGCAGGACCTATTAGGGAGCTCAAGATTGAAGCTCAACCTAGACTGTGCAGGGACAAACGTCGCTTATAAGGTACTTATATTTCTCCTTCTCTTTCATTCATTAGCTTGATTGGATCTAAAAGGAAGTCAGTGTCCATGTTAAGCACTTTTCTGTCTTGGCCTTAGGAGTCTAGAGGCCAAGAGGGAATCCACTTGTCCACTGGTGGATTCACCTACAACAACATGTCATTCTATGCTTTGCCTTGACATGCCATGCCTAGCCTGGCCATGCCTTTCCTTAACAAGCCATGCCTTACATTGACATATATTTCTTTGTCTTGCTATGCCTTTCCTTGACAAGACATGCCTTGCCTTGACAAGACATGTATTTCCTTGAGAATCCATGTCTTGCCTTGACATGTCTTGCCTTGTCTTGACATGCCATGATTTTCCATGTGTTGTCATTCCTTACCATGAATTCCTTGTAATTCCTTGCATTTCCATGCATTCCCTTGCCTTTCCTTGCCATGTCTTTCCTAGACATGCCATTCCTTTCATTGCCTTGCCTTGACATGCCTTGCCCTGACATGCCTCGCCTTGCCTTTCCTTGACATGCCTTGCATTGATAGACCTTGCCTTGCATTGGCATGCCTTCCCTTGACATGCCATGCCTTGCATTGACATGCCTTGTCTTGACATGCCATGCCTTGCCTTGCCTTGACATGCCATGCCTAGCCTTGCCATGCCATGCCTTGCCTTGACATGTCTTTCCTTGCTTTGACATGCCATGTCGTGCATTGCCTTGACATGCCATGCCATGCCTTGCCTTGCCATTCCATACCTTTCCTTGACATTCCTTTCTTTGCCTTGACATGCCAAACATGCTCAATTTGAAGTATTGGGTGACATACATTCATCAATTGAGACTTGCATCGGGGACAAATGCTTCAGTTTGCAATCCATAAAACATTATTGTTCAATATGGAAGCATTGAGGTTGTAATCACATACACAAACATTTATGAAGAACTAGATGTTGATGAACAATGTTTGTATTGTTCCAGAATGGTTGCATGACATCTACTTGGGATATGGAACCCTAACGCTGTACAATGGACCAATGTGCTTGATACTCTGTATGTTGTTAATTATAGGGACACTTTACTTGATGTTGGTCACTTAATAAAAGTTTGAGCAATAGGAAAGAGGCGAAGACAAACCTACACATTATTACTACACACTATCCTACAATATAAAACCAAAATATAACGCATAAAATTACCGTGCCCAAAAGAGCAAAGTTGGAAATGCAAATGCAAAACCCAAGAAAGGACCTAGAAATTATAATAAATTAAATAGAAACCTTAAAAATAAAAAATTTTGTTGCAAATGCAAATTCAATATTCAAAAAGAGGGTTGGAATTTGGTATTTTATGCAAATACATGAGGGTTGAAGATATAAATTCTTTTAAGCTTAAAATGAGATGGCAATTTTGGATTTTGTTACAAGGGCTGAAAAATACAAGTTTTGAATCTTGAGTATGAGTTATAAATGCATGTCAAGCAAGCCTAAAAGAGGGTCAAAAAAACAAATTTGAAGAAAGCTCATTCTCTTTAAGAATTTATCCCATAAGGCATCCAAAAAACAAAGCTTGAAGAGTTTGCTTCTTAACTCCTGAAGGAGGGAAAAAACTAGCAATGAAAAAAAATTAAAGAGCATAAAAAACTAGTGATGTGAAAGGCCATAGAAACTATGCTCAAGATATGCAATAGGTTATGCTCAATTAATCTAGCAAGTAGAGAATGGAATGCTTGGCCAAAAATGAGGTTGCAGAAGAGAGTTTGACGCGACAAAAGGGTTTTGAAAATTGACCCCCTGTGCTAGATTTGCATTGTGCCTCACTAAGCAAAATCTAGTTTAGGAGATCCTCTAATTTTTTTTTTCCAATGGATGGAATCATAGGAGATGGGTCCCCCATAGGTGGAATCTGGTGCCAAGAGTACAAAACAACTAACGGATCATCGATCCAAGGCACGGTTTGTGTGTTATGAAGAGTTGCAACTCGCCTCTTGAAGCCATTCAAGGAGACAATGACAATTTGGTCCGGTGGCATACAATCACAACCCAACGATGTAACTGCGTTCTGTAAGCTCTGTGTTAGCTTTTTAGCTTGAGAGATACTCTGCATGTGTGTCTTGTATGCTGAAGTTACCTTGTACCTACATTACTAGACACTTGACTTTGTAATGGGTTTCTATAAAGTTGTGATAAAGTGGTTCTTTTATTAAAGTGTATTAAAGTGTACCTTCTAATATTAAAGTGACTTATTTCATAAAGTGCAATTATGTTATAAAGTGAAATTGTACTTTAATATTTAAGTGATTTATTTTTGAGGGAATGAATCATGTCCCTTGGTCATGTAAAGGAAAGATTAGATATTGGCCTTTGGATTTAGGGATGGGGAAGGTAAAAAGACACTTGGAAGGTGAAAAGTCATTTTTTAGATTATAAGAGAATGCATTGGATAGTGTGAAAGACACATTGAGAGAGAGTTTGAGAGAGATTTTCTGAGAGATCTTGAGAGAGGAAAGAGGGCAGCAAGGAGGGCAAATTTCCTTAGAGAGATTGGGCACAAATCCCAAGGGAATGTTTTGTGTGAGTGTGTTGTAAATTTTTTGTTGTTAGAGAGGATGTACTGTATGGATCCGTACAGTCCATACAACAAGTTGAGAGGGCATGAATTTCGAGGAAGCTTGATGCAAGCATACCGAGGTAGAATTTTCAATGTTTTATGTTGGTGAAGAGGGATGTTCTGTTGTTGTCCTTACAAAAATTATTTGGCATAGATTTTGAGGTGTTGTAAGAGGGAAAATCCTTAAAGTAGTACATATTTTTTTAGGCATAGAAATCGAGAAAAAAATTTGGGATTGTTGGGTGCTGTAAGTTATTTCTCTTGTCTATAAATGTATTGTTGTTGTGGGTATATCTTTCCTGGAGCTAATAAAATCTCTCTCTCTCTCTCTCATTGGGTTTCCCCACATTGGAGTTTTCCTTGGCATTGCCTAAATTTCTAAGTTTTTTTGAGTTTAATGGTTGATGTTCATTTTGTTTATTCTGCTGCAAAATTTCTTAGCAATGTGTATTTTTTCTTATGGTAATTTCTGAATGTGGGTTTAGGCATTTCAGAGTTCATAGAAGATAGTTATCTCTAGGTTTCTAAGTGTATGACAAAATTATTTACTTGTTGATTTTGTCATTAAATTTCTACATGGTATCAGAGCTTGGGCTCTAAGTGATAGTGAGCAGCGATATTTTTGGGCAAGTTTGAAGGGGGGAATCTATTGTTTATTTTCCTTTGAACAATGACATGGAATATGGCTACATGCATTAGATTTGAGGATCATTTGGATGACATTTCCAACTATTTGCGGTGGAAGGTCCGAATGTCAGTCGTTCTCAAGGAGAACAAGATTTGGAACTATGTCAGTTCTATTGTTGTGGCTCCCACAAAAAATCATGTTGCTTTGGATTTGCATGAGGTCAAGCAGGCCGAATCTCAAAGTATTATTCTAGATGGGGTGAAGGACCACCTTATTCCACACTTTGAACGCAACCTCGCCTCTCAGCAGGCGGTCGCTCTACCAGGACCTTCTCTTTCTCTCGGCCCCGAAGAGTCCAAGCTCTTCCACTCCCCTCGGGAGTTCTACCCACAGTCTTCTCGGCGATCACCCCTTCATGATTTGGGAGGTCGGAACTCGCGACATCGCGAGCCTCACAGTGCTGTCCCTGGGGAAAACAAAACCCGAACCCCGACGGTCAAAGGTCAACCTCGGGGAATTCCTACTCGCGGCGCGAACCTTGATCTATCCAACCCTCGAGTACCGGAACTCCGATGTCCCACGAGCACTCCACCTGGACTCCACTCTGACTCCCGGGTCCCACACTGCCACGTCACGTCGGGACTTCGCAACTCGCGGGTCCGCGACTTCAATTCTTCTGCCACTGGAAACTCCGAATGCCGAAATTCCGATATTTCGGATTCGTGCCACCTGTACGCACTTGGATCGACGGTCCCGACTAAATCGGGGAATCGCACTTCGCGATTCTAACGTGCATGGGACTATTGCACTCGCTGACCCCGATTCACCGATGCGCGATGGAAATGGTTCCTACGTGCACCTGCGGCTTAAACCTCTCGCGGCTCCTCCGGGATCAATGGTACCCTAGAGTTCGGGACTCTCCTCGATCACTCCAGTCGTCGATTCTCTTCCTCTATGAAGAGGTCTCTACTCCACCACTTTCGTCCCGTGCGCCCACTACTGGGTCGATTTCTCAATGAACCAAAGGGGTCTCCCTCCTGAGCTTCGTCCTCTGATCCCTTCAGAGAACCTTCATGCACTCGCTCACCCTTCAACCTTCAGCCGCTCTCTAAGTGTCGAAGTTCTCCTGGGTTCTGTGCACTCACGCTTGCAACAGGTTCAACTCTCTTTCTCTCAGACTTGCTACTGAGACTCGAGCTCGAGCTGCACTCACCTGCACGGCTCGAACACCTCAAACCCACCCTGGACAACGGAGAACAAAAGTTCAACTGCTTAGCCTCCTCGACGCACTCTATGCAGAGGTATTCAACTGCACTCGATGCAGAAATCTCCGGGCCTAGGCAGAGAAACAATTGAAACTCATTCTCTCAAGTTCCTAACCTGATATGCAATCACATAAGCAGCATATAACAGATAAGCATAAAATGAAGCAAACATACACAAGCACA